>CBVK0101431588.1:0-11470 GCA_900067695.1 Picea abies
TGAGAGGTTGGAAAGAGGGGCTAATCCTAAGGGCTTAAGTCCAAGAAAATAATAATTTATTATTATTCCAAAAGATGATTAGAAGGATATGTTTATATCCTAAGTTCCTTTGGGAAGAGGGAAGGACTTCCAAATGGAAAGGAGTGTGCCTCGTGGGAGACATGTGTTGGCTCAGGCACATGAAGTTTAAGATGGAAAGTTAGCTCATTGGGGGGTTGGCTCCCATTATCCCATCCATTGGCTAACTCGTTTGGCCTCGGTCGTGGACCTCGACATCTTTCTCACATCTCTGAAACCAGTAACCCGTGAAGCTGATATGTGTTTTCTTGTGAAGCCAACATATTTTTACTTGCCAAAACCATTTTGTGCCTTACCAAATTGGGGTTGCTTCCATTCCCTGAGTTATATTGAGTTTTTGTGTTGTCCTCACATTGTTGGAAACTAAGTGGAAGTTGGTTGAATAAGCGGGTTGTCAGGCCTGCGGTTAAAGAAGCAGGTTGTTAGGCTCATGGTTGAAGAGGCAGGTTGTCAGGCCTGTGAGAAACTCTCTCCAGGTGAGAGAGTTGCTAGAAAGTGATTTTCTCCTAGAGAGATTCTAGCACCAGCTACGGAGCTCTGAGAATTCCTGATCTAGCATGTTTTCGAGACCCTAAAAGGGGAAGTAGAGAAGTCGATGGACTATGGAACAATGAAGGTGCATATTCCCAAGGTGGAATAGGCATGTGGGGAATGAGATTCCTTGAGTAGTGGGTGTAAGAAGGATCCTGGAGAGAATCCTTCCAGTTGCACTATGCAGTTTCCTATAACCTCGGCCTAGTCTAGGATTCCCTTGCCCTGGGTGGAGCTTAGTCCCAGCTCAGGGGTGACCCACTACTGAGCGTGATTAGTAGTGTGGTCTAAGCCTGGGAGGTTCATGGAAGGTATGGACGCAGTTGGTGGATCCCAATTAAAAGATAAGTATTCATTCACCTACTATGTATTTATATATGTTGTTACATATATGGTTTTGTCTGAATTACCGCATGTATGCTTTTACTGTTATTTATGCATCAATATGTGCATTAGAAGAATATGTTGTTTGTATATGGTTTTTATTATAGTTAGATGATAATTTTTATTTCTACGAGATAGCATGGCTCGGCCTAGGTGGTCGAGGGTGTTAAAACAAATTGGCATCAGAGCATAGAGAGATGTCTGGAAGTGATGTTGCCCAGCCTGTTGGTGGCTGGGGACATTACATCCCTCTTCTCCACCAGAAATTGAACAGTTGATTTCACTGCATGCCCTCATTGGCTTCTCTACTTCCCAAACCCTCAAGCTAATTTTCTACATTAAGCATAGGAAAGTCATAATCCTCTTTGATAGTGGCAGCACCCATAATTCTATTCATCATCACATTGTCCAGGAAATCAATTGTTGTATCTATGCAGTCAACCATTTTCAAATCATCATTTCCAATGGTGATTCTATGAAATGTGTTGGGTGTTGTGAAAATGTGTACCTAAAAATTGGTCAGTACCACCTGAAATCTCATATGTTTGCTAGCAACATGGGTGGTTACGGCATTGTGCTTGGTGTTGAATGGTTACATCCTCTAGGCCACATCCTCATGGAATTTAATGAACTAACCATGCCATTCAAATAGAAGGGACAACAATATAAATTCCAAGGAATCACAGCAGGTTCACCTGAGATCATTAGTTCCCACCAAATGGAAAATCTACTCAAAAAATTTCATTCTAGAATTATTTCCCAACTCCATTCTATTCACACCATTGAGACACCCTATGTGCACCCTTACCTCCAATATATACTCTCCCAACACCAAGCTATGTTTAACACTCCCCATGGAATTCCCCCTTTCCACAGTGCCCATGATCATTCCATTCCTCTAGTACCCAACATTCTTCCTCCCAATGTTCTCTCTTATCGTCATCCCTTTTCCTAGAAAAATGAAAAGGAGAAAATCATTCAAGAATTTCTAGAAGAAGGTGTTATCCATCCTTGTAACAACCTCTATTCTTCTATGGTAGTCATGGTACTCAAGAAAGAAGGCACTTGGAGCATGTGTCCTAATTTTCTTGCTCTCAACAAACTCACAATCAAATAAAAAATTTGCATTCCTATCATTGATGACCTTTTGAATGAATTGAGTGGTTCCCAATACTGTACAAAACTTAATCTACATTCTGGCTACCACCATATACAAATGAAAGAGGAATACATCCTGAAGACTACCTTTAGAACTCATGAGGGTCACTATGATTTCTTGGTCATTCCCTTTGGCATGTGTAATGTCCCCCCTCCACTTTTCAAAGTCTCGTGAATCATTTATTCTGTCCTTTCCTCCATCACTTTTTCTTGGTTTTCTTTGATTATATTTTCATCTATATTAAAACTTGGCAAGCCAATCTCACTCATGTGGATCAATTTCTCCATCTATTGTCTAAGAACAATTTTTTTCTCAAACAATATAAATGTTCTTTTGACCTCTGAAGTTGAGTACCTGGGTCATATTGTAGGAAAGGATGGTGTGCGGGTGGATCCTAAGAAATTTGAAGCTATCAAGGATTAGACTCACCCTAAAACTATTAAAATATTGCATGGTTTCTTGGGTTTAACAAGCTATTTTCACAAGTTTGTTCAAAATTATGGTAATATTGCAACTCCTCTCACTACTCTCCTTAAAAAGAATGCTTTTAGTTGGCCTATGGTAGCTAATCAATCCTTCCAATCCTTGAAAGATTCTATGTGCACAACCCCGGTCCTAACACTACCTGACTTCACCAAGAATTCTATCCTAGAATGCAATGCATCATGGAAGGGAATTAGGGTAGTCCTCATGCAAAATGGTAGACCTTTGGATTTTACTAGAAAAATCAGAGATACATTTGGTAAAGAGAGAAGGATGGGAGAAAGGGGAAGGAAGATAAAGGGATTGTGAGGGGAGAGATAGGGAATGGGAGGGGAGAGAGAGAGGGAGAGTGTATGAGAGAGAGAAAAATAGAGGGAAGGAAGGAAAAAGTGAGGGAGAGAGAGTTTGGCACTGGGGCTTGAGGTAGGGAAGGGGATAGAGAGAAAGAGAGGAAGGAAGAGAGAGAGATGTAAAGAGAGATATGGGGGAAATGGTGGAGAGAGACAAATGGAAATAGGGAGAGAGGGAACTATAACATCTAGTTTCATTGAGCACAATTATACTAACTTATTCTTTGAGGACACTTGTGAGCAAGTGATCCAGTTATGATACATTATGATTATTATTATGTTTTTCTTATGAGATATACTATGATGGAGTATGTTTTTATATGTTAATTTTTAGATGCATATATATTGACAAGTGTTAGTGATGAGTTCTCTTGAGTGTGAAGGATACATGATAGGTTGGGGATGTTGATGGAATCAACGAACTTCCTTGGACTCTGGATTGAGTCAAGGAGTGGACTTGTATTTGATTTGAATATTTGATTTACATGCATTTGATTTATATGATGATTTCATTATGGATGTTATGTATATGGATTATTGACAGTGTTCTTGTCAATGAATGCAGGCTCAATGATGCTTGCTAATTTGACTCAAATAAGGAGTAAATAGGACTTGCACAAAAACCAGACAATTTGAGGGAGAGGTGTGTTAGTGTCCCTGTCACAACCAACTAGAACTCCCTTCGTGACCTGAATGCATGGTTAATGATTACCTCATTTCGAGAGGTTCACGATGGCTTGAGGGTAGACTGAGATAGTCACTCCCAAATAATTATAAGGGGCACACAATAACGCGGAGTCCTTATTCCTTAGACAACCCTTAGTCTCTCACAACGTCAACCAAGTGGACTATTGACTCCAATTCTCGGACAAAATTCCAAAAATAGTCAAAGTGAGTGGCACCCTTGGAGACCACGGGTGTGTCTTGAAGGGAATGTAGCCTAATTAAAATTTGAGTAACAAAATCTAGAAGGCCTAGAAATTAAAAATTAAACACTTAGACTTTGTTAGAAAGGAATTTCAATTTATTATTAATTTATAAATAATAAAATAACAAAGAGTCTAAGTTTAAAGAGATTGTTTAAGTAGAACATACAAATGGAAAAAGGGGATTATAATAGTGAGTTAAGGAAATAAAGAGAAAGAATAAAGTTTATGTAAAGTGCACATGTGTGCATTAAAATAATAAAAATAATTTTTAAATAAGAAGAAATTAAACATGAGAGAATAGGTGGTCCACATAGAGAAGCATCTTGAGTCAATCTACCACTAATCCTAACTAAAAGAAAACTCCTAATCCAACTCAAATTAAGATCTAGTTAGGGGAGACAATTAAAATGAGGGATTGGGGAACTAAGGGAAAACTAAGGGAAAAAATAGGAATACATTGGGGAATGTGAGGGAAATTGTCTAATTAAATAAAATAAAAAGAGAAATCACATGTGCAACTTGGTGAGAATGTGACACATGTAGTGGGTGAATAATATTTTAATTAAATTATTAAAAATTAAATAATTGTGCATGAGGACATGTGTCAATGAGGATTTTTTTATAAAAGAATTGAGAGAAAGGGAAAGGGATCACTTTTTTTTGTATTGTTATGTTGCCAAAATTTTTATTGAATGAGTTTTATTTGTGAGTTGGGTTTCAAAAATTGAAAGGAGTGGAAGCTCTTCCTTGAGAGGCAAGTATTGGTGCTATTATTTCTGGTTTTTATGTGTGGCCCCTTTGCAGCTCGAGGGTCTAAGGGGGAAGAAGAGTACCCCTAGCATTGGTTGGGAGGTACTGGTGAAGTCTTGGGATTGGAAATAAATAGTAAGGAAAGCGTGCGAGCATCGGATTGTAGATCACTATAAAGAATCAACTCTTTCTATTACGGCAATTGATAATTAGAACGTAGAATTTTCATTTGACATCTTATAGAGATGTTTCTATTTCAATTATTGTATTCAATTAAGCTAGACATAAACAATTGAGATTATTTGTAAATTGAATGAGTATAGTTTTTGTTAGAAAATAGTGTTGAGGATTGAATGTTAATCACATTCATGTTGAGTAGTTAACATTCACTCTGTTATAAGCTTTTTCATATAATAATATTTATATTTGTTGGTGATCTTACTCTTGCATTCGTTAGAGATGGAATATGTTAATAATATATGTATATAGTTACAGGAACATTGATAACATTTTTATATGCATATTATATAAAATGGAATTGTAATCTTTGATTTTGGTCTTTAGATTAAGAATCATTCATACAATGAGCAGAGGTTTCAGTTGATCGTTATTTTTATTTTTTTGTAATCACTAGTTCACCAGATTATCTCTGACAATTATCACAAATTTTGTAATTGATCAATTCCCAATAAGATTGAAGTTTTTTGCAATTTTGATTGTTTACAAACAAGATTGATGGAAGAGACGCAAACCTAATAGATTACTCCAATCCCTGTACTCATCTCTAGTATGCATGCAATAGATAGAACCTAGCAAGAATCTAATAATTGTACACTAATAGAATCTTGGTTCCAACAGTTTTATCTTACCAATCATTTTTATTATTCTTTCGTGTGTAAGTTTTCATGTCTAAGTAACTTTCTTATTGTCGCTAGACTGTACAATGGTTGTATCGATCCATTTCCAACCAAAAACCTAAGTCTTTTATCAAGGAAGGTTAGCTTCATCCTTTTCCTCATTATGCGACCTATAGATTTATTTGAAGGGAGTGTTATTTAGATTGATGAAATGAATTTTTTGGACCAATACTTGTCCACGATCCCTTCAATCAATAGGTATGAAATTCGTCTTACCGCAACACATAAAGGAGATGTATGATTTCGAGCATCTCTCGCCCTTGAATTTAATGTCGACCAGATGAAACTCAAGTGAACCTGAGGTTAAGAGTTTGAAACTCTCTCACCTTGTGGTTTTTACCATTGTCTTACCTCAACAAGTAAAATATAGATAATAGTGTTGATCGTACTATTTTTTTTACCGAGTGAGACCTTTTCCACTTTCCCGTGCATAAATTTCTCAATTTACTAATCTAATTAGAAATTTATCATTCACCTATTCTTTGTCTCATTAGAAGTTGCTCTGGGATAGGAAAATCATATTTATATAGTGATACCATAGCGAATATTTGGAATAAAGATTGTTGTACAAAATTGTTGTCATGATGGTGAGCCAGTGCGACTTACATATATTTTCAATCGTTCGGGATCTGTGTTTAATACCATCTCCTTATTTAAAGATCTCTTGGATTCCCTCTTTTGTGCAGTGATAGTTCACTTGATATAATGCTATAAAATTATCTCCTAGTGTTTGATCTATTGTCTCTAAGTCCTTAATTTAAAAACAATTGTCACTCTATCTTAATATTCCACGATTTTATTTCATTAATGACTATCTTTAGGTTATGGAAGCTCAAGTCTCACTTTGTTCGATTTAATATCGATTTAAGTGTGTAGTTATTATTTAGGTACAACTCGAGAGAGTCCTTCCATAGTTAACAATTACAACTAATAAAATCTTGACTAGCCTTGGAAACCTTAAGCGTCATTCTATCTTTAAATAGGAATTACTTCCACGACCATTGACTGAAGAAATTATATATTTTACATTTCAATTGAAATTTAGTGGGTGAATGTATGAACAATAATTATTGTATTGTGTAATTCAAAGAAAACCTAAGTGCAACTTCGTTTCTTCGAACTTCAACGGATCCAAAATCTCAGACTGTTGAAAATCCATAGTAACATCCATTCGATGATTTACAATAATAATTGTAGTGGTTGAATACTAATAAAATTGATTGTTGTTAAATTTATACACGTCATAATGTTAACTTCATGGGTGCTATAATATTGATTGTTATGTTTGGTAAGAACCCTTCAAATTAATATTTTGCACTTTCTTCTCATCAAAGTGTTTCACTTGTACATATTGATCCCACCACAATGATGTTTTTCCCTTGAGCTAATAAATGGTTATTCTCCCTTTTGGATGCATAGAATAATTATGTGTCTAGAAGTACTTCTCATACCTAAAACCCAGGTTTGCATCTTCATCGTTCTTGTGTTTACCGTAAAAGGTAGGAGGCTTGATCTTATTAATTCCCCCCTATAGCTTGTCCACCCCAGTCCTTCTATTATTCTTTCTAACAGAAGATGGACTCAAAATACTACATGCTTTCCTAAAAGAACGCTTACCAAGACTTTTTTATTCTATTATTTTTCCTCATGTGACATGTCACTTCTTGACCTACTCTACTCAGTCTCCTTATCGATTTTCTTTTCTATCTTTTCCAAACTTTGAATTAATTTGACATCGAAGTCATATTTTTTCTCCTTGGCCTTCATAAGCCTCTCATTATCAACCTTATAACTATAGACATATTTTTGCAGTACTTTTATGGTTTCTACCAAGTTCATGCACCCCTCCTTGGATTTTGTACCATCAACACCGAATCCAACATACAAATCTTTAAATTCATCAACAGGTTTGTAATCCTCTATGCATATTCCATGCTTCTAACCTTCTGCACTAACTCTGTCCTGCTCTAACCACTAATAATTCTGCAAAATATGTAGTCAATTAAGATTTTTTAGATGATTTCATGCAACAACTACATGAAAACACTACACCATTTTGTCAGAATCCTTTCTTCTGAATCCTTGGATTTTTTTAGCATCCCATTTTATAATGTGCACACTGCACATAAATAATTTGTGTGCATAATAAAAAATTCACTGTGCAACACAAAAATGTGATGCACACATCTATTTCATGCTAATATATGGCCCATACAAGCCTAGTGTTGAACCAATGGCTCTAATACCAGAATGTGACGTCCCTAGCCTCCCAGACTAGGACCCGTCACACAAACTCTCCCAAATTCAGGTCTGATATCTCAATTAAAGTCCCCGAATCACTTTTGAGCAATGTTTCCTCAAGAAAATTAGTGCACATATAACATTCAAACTATGTGGAACCACTCCAGGAAGTGCGCACAACCCAAATTGGTTCGCACCACACCATAATTCCTCATGTTTATATAGATTATAACAGTATAAGTGACTTGAAATATAATTGCACACTCATGCATAGTGGAACACCAACGTTACCCAATGTAATACCACTCCAACATGCAAACACTATTACGCACATAACCATACAGAGCATCTGAATACCACAACACACATAACAGTTCATATTCCACTTGTAGGTCTTACTTTCGTGTGTGCACAGACTATGCTCCAATGCACACAAAAAGACTAGTCACTTGCACACATGGGCCACTTCCCACGTGCATGGTAATTAGGACCTCTCTCAGGAATCTCTTAACCATTTACCAGAACTATCTTAACATAAGTTACTTATCAACTACCATATTCAACATATATGAATACTATGTTAAATACTCACATCTCACTTACAGAATAAACAAAATTAACATAATAACAACCAATATTCATATGCAACACTATGAAAGTAATATATCATAATAGATACAAATGAATAAGCACGCAGACTACTGCAACTAGTCTAGAGTCCCTCATTCCCCACATGATTGTCCCGCCCCATGAAGTGTGCCCCTTATCTGATCAACAGTCCTTCAGCTACCCCACTTCCCTTCCAGGGCTTCAACAACAGGTTGGATCAGGAAGACTCAAAGCATTGCACCTAATGCCCAGTGCACTAGGGAACAATTCCCATCCAATCTCTCACCTGGAGAGATTTCCCACAGATCTGACAACTCATTTATTCCATCATACCAAGCTTTTCCCAAGAATAGGGTTAAGCCAAAATAACAATAAGTTATAAAAACACGCCAAAATGTCAATAAGTTACAACCAACATGTCAATAAGTTACAACATCATAATCCTTGGGTTGATCCTTGCAAATGACTCTACCTGATGAAGTGCTATGCATAAGTAACAATGCTACATGGTGCTTTGTACCATATTGTATTTTTAAATTTTTGGATTTTAGAGTTTTGTAATACAGAGAATGATTTGTTATCAAAGATTTAAATTGGATTTTTAAACTTTTGGACTAGTGTTGTTGATCATGTATGTAGGACTTTATAGAACATTTCTTGAACTTCAAGGTACATGTTTTGATATGGAATACAACGATAGGTTTTTCCTTGCATTTTGATCTTGCATTATTAACCATCATTTGTGCCGACATTATGCCTTAGGTTTCAATCCATTAGGTTCTGAAATTATCCTCTCTTATCCGTTGTGGGTCATAACTTGTATGGTAGTGCCTAGACTTCATGGGTTTCTCTTGTTATCACTCCTCTTTCCATAAATTTCATCCATGTAATATTATTCTTGTAGGCCCAAGAACCCATATTTATCCCTCCCATGACTTAAAAGTGGAGACCCCATGTTAGTTACCTAACCTCACTAACCCCTCAAGTAGGTATCATAATAAATTTTCCATGTAATAAAGGTCGACATTAGTTAATTAGTCCTATTTAATAATGTGAACAAGTCTAGTGTAAGAAGACTTAATAGAATCTTTTGCTTCTAGAAAGATCTTCCTATAGAATTTCATTTAGAAGATAGAATTAGTATAAATATGAGTAGAAGGGATGATAAAGTCTCCTCTTACAAATTATTGTAATAGATATCTGCTTTGTTGGAGGTTTCTCCACTCGAAGAGGCAAGTGAAATTGGATTTATATCAATAAAGGTATCGTTTTTGGTGTTGTGATTCTCTATATTTTGTTGTTCCAAGATGTAATATGTATATTTATGTTTATTATAATATATCTGGTACCTTACAAGTGGTATTACTGCTCTTTCCTTTGTAGAAATTATGGGTAATTATTTTCCAAGGTAGAGATGTGTACTATCGACATATTTAAATGATAAAGATCAGTGGTTTAGTAGGTGAAACTATTCCTGGTGAATACTACATGCAGGAAATATAGATGGTTTACAGGTTTACCCAAAACAAAAGTTGCACCTTTTTGGAAACCTTTGTAACCCCTTTTGGTACCCCTTCAAGTAGTACTACATCAAAAAAATATGTACATGGCCATCACACCCATGTATCGTCAGGTATAAAGGGAGTCCATTAGGTCTCCTAAAACCATCTCTAGATCTGTCGATTGACCTCTTGACTTTTATAGTGACATCAAGAAGAGCACTTGGGAAGATACTATCTAGTACCTTGGTAATCAGGTAGTATGGATAAGGGTATGGTCGAGCCTCCTTAGTCAGTTCACTAAGATATTAGCCCAAGTACTACTATTCAACCCCACATGGATTTTAGAGAGTTATAGCATAGGGAAAACCATTTTCTATAGGACCCCTACAAAACCTAACCCTTGGGAACAAAATGGAACATAAAAGGATCTGAAAGGAAATTTTTTCGCGCAACCTTTCCTCCTGCATCTTGGTCACGCAATTCCTACACAATTTTCCCTATTACCAATTTGGGCATTTCATCGCTACAGTATTCTTCAAGCCAGCGTATAACTCCACTTCCTCTTTTTTCCCTAATCATAGTGGTATCTATCACTTGTAAGCCTTTTTTTTCCATGGACCCACCCACCCTTCCTAGTACCCTTATTTCTCACATATTTCATTGGATTCCTCTCTTTGCACTGATCATAGTGGTACCCTTCACCAGTAAACCATTTTTTATGCAATTCCACCCACCCCATTCCTACGTTTCCCTTTCACCATGGCCCACACTTGCAACTAAGACATTGAAAACTACCTCAATTCCCTATCATTTGATATATCCACGATGAAGAAGGAAATGAGACAGATAAATGCCAATATTTCTATCAACAATTCGTCGATGCATTCCACCATAGACACCAAAATGGAAGACATGAAACATGACATGAACCAGGACATCAATGCCCACATAGATACCTATCTTGAATCATTTTCTACCAAGATCACTGAATTAATAAATATTCCCAAAGTCCTTACCTCATTTGAACAATTGTCTAACCTAGAAGGTGATGCTTCCTCTAACTACCAGACTTTTTTATTCCAACCCCCTTCATCGAGATTTGTGTCTTCCGATAGTGGAGGTGAAAAAATTTGATGGCTCGGATCCTGTTCGACAACACATGTATTCCAATACCTTCAGTAACCACTCACAAAACTATATCAAAGATCAACACACCGATGTTTTGATGTGGTAAAACCCCCACGGGGAAACATCCATGATCCCATCCAACATAACCACATGGAGAAATTTATTAATGCAAAAGAAAAAGATTACACAGAGATTTTAAAAGAGTGTTTCTCGCAATCGATCATCAACAAATGACCCTCCATGCTCTTTAAATAGAGATCATGGACCAATCGGGTGCTAAGCCATAGATCAATGGTTGTTAAGATCGAGGAGAATATGAACCGTCATATCACTTTATGTCAGGAACATATCATGACCGTTGTATTTCCTAACTACAAATGCATACTAATGCATACTAAAGAAACACACT
>CBVK0101431595.1:9852-30187 GCA_900067695.1 Picea abies
GAGTTTTCTCTCTCTCTCTCTCTCTCTCTCTCTCTCTCTCTCTCTCTCTCTCTCTCTCCATTGTAAAAGGTGGAGAATTTGGGTATTTAGGATCTCTCTTATTGGGATACATTTTAAAACACTTTGGCAAGCTTAATGGAGAATTTGAGGTATATTTTCATTTTATGTGAGGCTTTATTATGGACTCATATTTTATGTGTTGATTTTGAATTAAGAAACCCTTGTAACATGTTGTGATTGCCATTATAATGAACCATGCTTAATTTTGGATAGAGTAATGTGAGGTTTCAACTCTCTTATTTCTATTGTGATTATGTTAGCCTGCATGATTCTTATTATTGGTTCCTGGAGTCATAACTAGGATGCTACTTTAGTCTTTTGTCAAATTTAGGTCCTTGAGAACCATTAATTGTGTATGGATTTAGCACCTAAAAATCCTTTTCACCATAAGATATTTGTTAATGCATAATGAAAGTATTTAAAATCACTTTATAAAAAACAAAATATTCTTACTTACATAGACTTCCATAACACTTTAAAAGTAATTAATCAAATTAAATAAATTCATACATTCATCAACATAGAATGCAGAAACAATGAGATTCATAAAAAAATGTGCCATGATAAATATATATATATATATATATATATATATATATTCAACATTGTCTAAATTGTACATTTTTTACAAAATGGCACATCATGCCCAATATACAAAACGATAGAAAGTGCCATAATTTAATATAAAAAAACGACCATATGGTGGCCTAGATACAAAATGGAAGTCATTGGTCATGCATTGATCATTGCCACCCTCAGAAGAATCCTAGAAATTGATCTTCCTTCTCTTGCTTGAAGAAGCACCTTGAGTGGTTTTGCGCCTAGGTGTGGTTCATCGCTTTGGAGACTACACAAAGAAAAAACATTGTTATAAGTTTTTTTCCACAATGAATTAAAATACTTATAAAATGATACTTTGTAATTCAACATAAGACAACTCACCATAGATGGTACTGATAATTGTGAGGGTGTTACTCTCCTCTGTGACCCTAATCTCTCAACGATGCCACCCTGCATCAATTACAAGGATCAAATCATGGATTTTAAACAAATATGCATAAAATAAATTCCATTCATGATACACAAAAATTGATCATCAACACATTAACTCACAGTGAATATCGTTGGCATCGATGGAGAGTTGTTGGCAAGTGGAGTGCTTGGTTGTACAACCTTCTATGAGGAAAAATCTACTATGGTAGCCTTGGTGGATGGCACAAATGGAAATGGTGGTGGGGGTGGGTGGTATATAGGTGCATCCGCTATGGATGGATGTCATGGAAGAAGTGGTGCAAATGGGTGGCTTGCGAGTGCATCCATTGAGGACACATCGAATAAGAAAGATATTGGGGGTGGGTGTTGAAATTACTAAAACAACTAACAGGGGGGGTGAATCAGTTGTTACTGTGCTTAAACAATTATATGACTATTCAAACAATTTTTAATCTTCTCCAAGTGACCATCAATATTATACAAGATATGAACAACATAAACAATGAACATCAATCACACATAAGATATACAAAGAGATAGATTTTCACGAGGAAACCCATAAAGGGATAAAACCTCTTCTTCTTCGAATGATAGTAAGTCTTTTAAGTTATGTACATCATCTATATTTGAGCACCAAATCAATGTGAGGCTACTATCTCTGTTTTATAAGATCCAACTTGTTGATAGCACCAACCCTTTGATTTCTCTAGCACCCACTAGAAGGAAGCATCATCTTCCTGAGTGTTTTAGAATCAACTGGATGGAAGAACCTACTTCCACTTATACAAGCACCAACTTGCATATAGAAAACTTTGTGTTTTCCCAAGCACCACCCTGCCACCCTAGTTTCTATCCACAACTAGATAAAAGCTACATCTTCCAATATTCAAGCACCAACTTGAATAATAGAGGACTAAAATCCTCCCTAGCACCTCCCTACCTCCCTGAATATAAATAAATGATTGAATAACTAACAATACAAATATATCAATTCTTACCACTTCTTCTTTGTTCTGCAATTCTTCTCTGCTTCACTATTTTTTTGCACTGTTCATACTTGGCTTGACTTGTTGTCTCTTTCTATCTATTCTTTGTCTGTTCCTCTCATGCTTTTTGATATGTGTGCATTCTTCTCTCTTCACCTTTTTTCTTCTTTTCAGCTTCTATTTCTCATCTCTGAGTTTGATCTCACACTGTGTATACTATGATTTTCCTTTCTCCCAGTTCAACTCATTTTTCTAGTGAGAATGGCCAACCTCACACAGTCACTGCATATCTCTTTTATGCTCTCCCGTGATTTAGTTACGCCTCGAATATCCAACAAAATGCCTCAACAACTAAATCGCAAAACGTCCAAGAACTATGATTCACTTCTGCTAACTGAATCGTAACTGAACAATTAACCCTGAGGTGAAACAGTAGCCCTTTGATCAAATTCCCAATTAACTAGCATCATTTGATTACATATGCGGGGTCTCGCATTTATCCCATATGACCACTGGATGTGACCGAATGCTAAACATAAAGTGATTTCGCAATTTCGCATATCGCGACCTCGTGTTGTGAGTTTCTTCCAAACTCCCGAAACACAAAAATTCGAAATGGATCTTAGCAGTGCTAGATCCTTCACTTCTCTTTCTCTGATGTGACCAGAAGCTATGACTAGGGGCCAAGAAGGAGGGTGTTTCACAATTTCGCATGTCGTGACCTCCTGCTATGAGTTGCTTCCAAACTCCTAAAACGAAAAACTTTGAAATGGAGCTTAGCAACACTAGCTCCTTCACTTCTCTTCCTCTAATCGACAGTTGTGATCAATATCATGGATTCTGACTTCATATCAGATCAATGGTCTAGATCCTTGGTGATCCGACAGTCCATATCAATTCGCGACTTCACATATCCCGAGTTCCTGTGTCATATTCCTTTGACTCCTCCAATGTGCAATTCAGTGAAATGCCAATCGCTCGCCATGTTTCCTCTGGCTCCAATGGCCAGGATTGTTTTGTGACCTCACGTATCATGAGTTTCCACACCAGGCTCCTTTGACTCCTCTAATGTGCAAGTCAGCGAAATTTCAATCACTCGCCACGTGTCCTCTGGCTCCAACGACCAGGATTGATTCGTGACTTCGTGTATCATGAGTTTCCACACCATGCTCCTTTGACTCCTCCAATGTGCAAGTCAGTGAAATTCCAATCACTCGCCACATGTCCTCTGGCTCCAACGGCCAGAATTGTATCGCAACTTTGAGTATCGTGAGTTTAGAGGATAGTAATCATCCTTATCCTCTTTGAAGTTATACAGGATGCGATGGTTGTTGGTCCTCGACACTCAGATCTAATGTCTGATATTTTTTCTCCTCTTCTGTGTGTTCCTCCTGTCTGAATTCAGATCTAACGGCCATCGGGGATTCGAGATGGATGCTCCAACGATCATTGTTGCTCCTCCTCCTGAGCTTACATTGTTTTTCTTGTCATGCCATCATTGTTGCATTGTTGATCTTGTTATCATTGGAAAACAAGTATACTCTCGTCGTGTTGTTATTGCCATCAATGAAAAACAAGCATACTCTGCCTTCTGTCTGTAAATATGCCAACAATCTCCCCCTTTGGCATTAATGGAAACCTTGAAGAACCTGAAGAATTGCACTATTCTGCCTGGACATCCAACCATACCACTATAGCATCCTTACTAGATATCCAACCATACCAATATAATGTCCTATTCTTCCTGGACATCCAACCATACCACTGTATCATCCTTACTGGACATCCAACCATACCATTATAACATCCTTACCATTACCACACTTTTTCTCCCCCTTTGACATCAATGTCAAAGAAGATTAATTCTCCCACTAAGCTGTTGCAGTACATCTTGAAGGAATTAGATATGCAACAAGCACATACTCCCCCTGACAAGGTGAACATATTAGATGAAAGAATATATAACCCCCAACTTCTGACGAAGATAACCAAAAGGTGTCATTGCTAACGGTTTAGTAAAGATGTCAACTATATGTTCTATGGAAGGAATATAATTCAGCTGAACAACTCTATTTGTAACCTTCTCTCTAAGAAAATGATATTTGATTGGTATATTCTTAGCCTTGGAATGAATAAAAAGATTTGTGGAGACACTAATGGCACTGGTGTTATCACAGTAAATTGGAATCAGATCAGTATAATTTACCTTCAAATCTACAACATTTTGGACTATCCATAAAATCTAAGTGCAGCAAGTAGCAGCAACAATGTACTCTACCTTTGTATTTGATATGGAAACAGACCCTTGTTTCTTACTAATCCATGCTACTAATGAGTCACCAAGGAAGAATGCACCTCCACTGGTGCTCTTTCTCTCATCCACACAATTTTCTCAATCAACATCTGAATAAGACGTTAACTAAAAATTCTAATTTCTAAGATAACACAGACCATAAGTCATTGTGCCCTTCAATTATTTGAATATCCTTTTGATAGATGCTAAATGACATTGTTTGGGAGAAGATTGATAATGACCTACCATTCCAACAACTTGCATTATATCAGGATGAGATGATGTGATGTACAGAAGAAAGCCTATCATTGATTGATATGTCCTTTGATCAACATCAGGTGAAATATCATATTTACTGAGCTTGCAACTAACCACCATAGGTGTAAGAAGAGGGGAAGAATCTTCCATCTAAAACTTCTTCAACATCTCTTTCAAATATTTTTCTTGAGAGATAAAAATTCCTGCAGAACTCTGATTTACGTGCAAACCAAGAAAATATGACAGTTCTCCTATCATAGACATCTCAAACTCTGTTTGCATAGAATTAGAAAACCACTGGACAGAGGAATCATTAGTACAGCCAAAAATAATGTCATCTGCATAAACCAAAATAACTAGTAAATCATCACCTTCACACTTAATGTAGAGATTGATGTCAACAATACCTTTCTTGAACCCTTTGTCTTGTAAAAATTTGTCTAGTCTATAATACCAAGCTTGTGGTGCTTGTTTCAGTTCATATAAATCCTTCCTTAGCTTGCAGACATAGTCAGGATTATCTGTCAATGAGAATCCTTTAGGTTGCTCCATATGTACTTCTTCCTCTAGATCTCCATTAAGAAGTGTTGACTTAACATCCATCTAATAAACTTTAAAGTACTTATGACATGAATATGCAAGAAACATTCTAATGGCTTCCAATCTTTCCACTGGTGCAGAGGTTTCATCAAAATCATGTCCTTCAACTTATGCATACCCTTTATAGACCAATCTGGCTTTATTCCTAACAACTTGTCCTTGTTCATTCATTTTATTCTTGAAGACCCATTTGGAACCTATTACATTCTTATCTCCAGGTCTAGGAACAAGCTCCCAAGTATTGTTCTTCTCAATCTGATCAAGCTCTTCATTCATATCTCTAATCCAATCATCATGCTTGTTGGATTTATAAAAAAATTTAGGTTCAATCATAGATAGAAAAGCAACCTGAGATTGTTTTGAGTCTTTAATCAATTTCCTTCTTGTTTGAACTCATTTACTTATATCTCCAATTATCTGATTTTCAGGATGATTCTTTCTAACACTTCTGAGAGGTGGTTTTGCTTCTTTCTGTTGATTTGTGTAATCCTGAGTATTCATATCTTCATCTGATTCATATTCTTCTCTTTCTGATCCTTGGACCTATTCATTTTCATCTTCAACTATATCTTATGTGCTTGGTTTAATACTAATTACATTTTGTACTAGGATTTCTTCATCAACTTTTATGTCGATACAATTAACCAATTTATGTAGCCTCTTATTGTAGCATTTGTATCCTTTATTGTTTGTAGCATAACCTAAGAAGATACCTTCATCAGCCCTGCCATCATATTTTCCAATATTTTCATCATTATTCTTGATATAACATTTACTCCCAAAGACTTTAAAATGCTTGATTGACACAGGTCTTCCAAACCATAGTTCATAAGGATTCTTGTCACTATGTGGCCTGAGATGAGCTTTGTTAAGAATATGAACAGTTGTATGGATTTCTTCCACCCAATTTGTCTGAGCAATATTCCTTTCATTCATCATTGATCTTGTCATCTGTTGAACTGATCTATTTTGCCTCTCAAATACTCTATTTTGATGTGGAGTCCTTGGAATAGTGTACTCCCTTTTGATTCCATTTTTATCACAGAACTCTTTGAAGTTACATGAGCTAAACTCTCTTCCTCTATCAGACCTTACTGCCTTCAATATTTTTCCTGTTTGATTCTCAGTCAGAGCCTTAAACACTTTGAATTTTTCAAATGCTCTAGATTTTTCCTTCAAAAAGGGAACCCATGTTAGTCTATAATAATCATCAATAATCAACATAAAATATTTTTCTTTTCCTGTACCTTCTTTCCTTGATGGTCCACATAAATCCATATGTAGTAACTGGAGAGGTTTTTCTGTTGAGAGAAAGTTTTTAGATTTGAATTGTGTCCGAGTAAGATTTCCTATTTGGCAAGGTTTACAAACATAATCATATGGCTTTGATATCTTTGGAAGATCTTTTACTGCCCCACTGTTTCAAAGATTGATTATATGATCAAAATTTAGGTGTCCAAGTATCCTATGCCATAGCCAACTTTCATCATACTTTCTTAAGTGGCATTCTACTTTTTCTTCTTTTAACACATAGACATTGTTTTATGTTCTTATGCCTTTTGCAACCAGTTGTCCTGAATTCACAAATTTTACTCTACAATCTTTAGAAGTAAAAACAACTTCAAATCCTCGGTCATAGACTTGAATGACACTAATAATATTATGTTTCAGACCATCTACAAACAACACATCTTGAGCTTTTCCTTTTCCATTACTCAGACTTACCATTCCTTTACCTTTTATTTTTCCCGGTGCATCCTTTCCAAAAGATACATTCCCTGATTTGCTTTCACTTAGGGTTACAAACTTACTTTTGTCTCTAGTCATATGTTTGGAACATCCACTATCAATATACCAGGGATTTGTTTGTCTTTGGGATGATAATACTAAACCACACTGGTCATCTTCTTTCTTCTTCCAAACATTGAAATTTTTAGCAGCAGGATTCAAATCTGGTTTATAGTTCCTTAAATGACATTCTGCAGCTTTATGTCCATAATTATGGTAGATGTAACATTTTGGTTCACTGAATAACAGATCATAATGATTTTTATGCTCATAACTATTGTTATGTTTCACCTGCGTCCTTTTCCCAGTCATCACATGATTTATAGTCTGTGGTTGTTTGTTACTTGAATGTCTCGAGATTTGTTGTGACAGATAATTATTCCTTGAGTATCTTGAATGCTCATATATAAATCTTAAAGAACAATTTACAACTTTGTGACCAAAGTTAGAACAGAAAAAACAATATCCATAGAAAAATCCTTTGTACCTGAAAAAAAATTATCTTCTTTGAGCAGGTTGATATCTTCCATGTTGATGATTTCATTGATCTACAGATTCAATTCTTGTACTTTTTATTTCATTCCTTCTTGGTGGTTGATCATTTTTCTTTGTTTCCGCAGAGTGATTGTTGTCAATGATTGTAGATTTGACAAACTTGATGGATTTTGTGTTACTTGGATGATCACTACTTGATCCTTCTTCATAACCCAAGCCAGATTTCAACTTTAGATTCCTTTGTTGAATTAGAATGGAGGTTAATTCTTCAAGGCTTTAATACTTGACATATTTTGATGATATAATGCCTCAAACATCTCCATCTCTTTTCTGGTTTTTACTATCTCTTCTTCTAAGGCTTCATATCTTGCTTTCTTCTCTGATAATTGTTGTTTCAGAATGTCCTTTTTTTTCTTTGCCTCTTCTAACTCCAGTTTTAGTAAGGCAAAGTCTTCATCATGTTTTTTACCATTCATTTTAAATTGCATCAACAACTTTTTTGGTTTTCTCTTTTTACATCTGAGTCTGTCAATTTCTTCCAAAGCACTGATTAATTCACCTTCCATATCCACCACAGCTTCTTCGTCATCCATTTCACCTCCTGAATGTTTATCATCAAGATGTCCCATAGCCATAAGCACAAAATCATTCACTTTGTCTTCACAAGATGAATCGTTATCTATATCTTCTAAGGAGTCATCATTATTTGCACACAAACTTTTCTTTTTACTATATTTCTTAAATTTGTGTTCATTTCATCATCAAAGTTATGGTCCTTTTGATCCTTTTTATTGTGAGGACACTTAGATGAAAAATGACCTATTTTACCACAGTTAAAGCATTTGAAGGGCAGCTTGCCTTGGTATTTGCCTGATCCTTTCTTTAACCTTCTCACAAATTTTGCCTCAATATCATCTAGTTTTGAATCAGTATTTGTGTCTGTTTTAAATTATGCTTCTCTAGTAATGGATTTATATTTTCTAATTCTCATTTCATATGTAATTAGAGTTCCTAGGATTTGATCAACGGATAGAATTTTAAGATCATTTAGTTCTTTTATTGCAGAGACTTTTGGATTAAATTTATCAAGCAGAGATCCTAAAATCTTCTGAACTAAAAATGATTCTTCAATCTTCTCACCAAGACCCTTCATGGGATTCACAAGTTCTTCAACTCTTAAAAAATACTTGCTAACTATTTCATCTTTATTCATCTTTAGTTTTTCAAATTTCAATCTA
Source organism: Picea abies (assembly GCA_900067695.1). Lineage (NCBI taxonomy): Eukaryota > Viridiplantae > Streptophyta > Pinopsida > Pinales > Pinaceae > Picea > Picea abies. The sequence goes on from CBVK0101431595.1 coordinate 18,564, forward strand.
TATGTTTGAAGTTTGGCATCTTTTACTTTCTCATTTCCTTCATAATTGCTAATAAGCTTATCCCAAATTGCTTTGGCAAATTCAAGATGCATCACCTTTACAAATTCAGCTTGAGAAAGTCCATTCAAGATAGAATTCATTGCCTTTTCATTGAAACTAAATTCTAACTTATCATGTTTAGAAGCTAGCATAACAGGATTTATATATCTAGTTTCTACTACATCCCAAACATCAGCACCTAAGGCCATTATGTATGTTCTCATTCAAACCTTCCCGAAGGAAAAAATTGTTCCATCAAACAGAGGAGGCTTATTGGTTGAAGTCCCTTAATGAATTGTCATGTTTAAGCTTTAAAATATACCTTTAAATAAAAGGAACCCTCTCTGATACCAATTGTTGAAATTACTAACACAACTGACAGGGGGGGTGAATCAATTGTTACTGTTCTTAAACAATTATATGACTATTCAAACAATTTTTAATCTTCTCCAAGTGACCATCAATATTATATAAGATATGAACAACATAAATAATGAACATCAGTCACACATAAGATATACAGAGAGAAGGTTTTTCATGAGGAAACCCATAAAGGGAGAAAACCTCTTCTTCTTTGAATGATAGGTAGTATTTTCAGTTATGTGCATCATCTATCTTTGAGCACCAACTCAATGTGAGGCTACTACCTTTGTTTTACAAGCTCCAACTTGATGAGAGCACCAACCCTTCGATTTCTCTAGCACCCACTAGAAGGAAGAATCAACTTCTTGAGTGTTCCAGCACCAACTGGATGGAAGCACCTACTTCCACTTATACAAGCACCAACTTGCATACAGAAAACTTTGTGTTTTCCCAAGCACCACCCTACCACCCTGGTTTCTAGACACAACTAGATGAAAGCTACAACTTCCAGTATTCAAGAACCAACTTGAATAATAGAGGACTACAGTCCTCCCTATCACCTCCCTACCTCCCTGAATATAAATAAATGATTGAATAACCAACAATACAGACATATCAATTCCTACCACTTCTTTTGTGTTCTGCAATTCTTCTCTGCTTCACTATTTTTCTACATTGTTCATACTTGGCTTGACTTGTTGTCTCTTTCTATCTATTCTTTCTATGTTCCTCTCATTCTCTTTGATATGTGTGCATTTTGATCTCTTCACCTTTTTTGTTCTGTTCATCTTATGTTTCTCATCTCTGAGTTTGAGCTCACACTATGTATACTATGATTTTCCTTTCTCCTATTTCAACTCATTTTTCCAGTGAGAACGGCCAACCTCACACAATCACTTCATATCTCTTTTATGCTCTCCCCCAATTCAGTTACACCTCAAATCTCCAAGGAAACGCTTCAACAATTGAATCAGCAAACATCCAAGAACTATGATTCACTTTTGGTAACTAAATCGTAATTGAAAAATTAACCGTGAGGTGAAACAGTAGCCCTTCGATCAAATTCCCAATTAACCAGCACTATTCAATTACATCTGCAGGGTCTCGTGTTTATCCCATATGACCACTGGCTCTAGCTGAATGCTAAACATAAAGTGATTTCACGATTTTGCATATCGTGACCTCCTACTATGAGTTGCTTCCAAACTCCTGAAATGTGAAACTCTGAAATGGAGCTTAGTAGTGCTAGCTCCTTCACTTCTCTTCCTCTGATATGACCATGAGCTATGACCATAGGCCAAGCATGAGGGTGTTTCGCAATTTCACATATCGTGACCTCCTGTTGTGAGTTGCTTCCAAACTCCCAAAACATGAAAATCCGAGATGGATCTTAGCAATGCTAGCTCCTTCACTTCTCTTCCTCTGATCGACAGTTGCGATCAATATCATGGATTTTGACTTCATATCAGATCAACGATCTAGATCCTTGGTGATCCGATGGTCCAAATCAATTTGCGACTTTGCATATCATGAGTTCATGTGTCATATTCCTTTGACTCCTCCAATGTGCAAGTTAGTGAAATTACAATCGCTCGCCATGTGTCCTCTGGCTCCAACGACTAGGATTGTTTCGTGACCTCACGTATCACGAATTTCCACACCATGCTCCTTTGAATCCTCCAATGTGCAAGTCAGCGAAATTCCAATTGCTCGCCACGTGTCCTTTGGCTCCAATGGCTAGGATTGTTTCGCGAGTTTCCACACCACGCTCCTTTGACTCCTCCAATGTGCAAGTCAGGGAAATTTCAATCGCTTGCCACGTGTCCTCTGGATCCAACAGTGAGGATTGTTTCGTGGCTTCGTGTATCATGAGTTTAGAGGATAATACTCAGCCTTATCCTCTTTGAATTTATACAGGATGGGACGGTTATTTGTCCTCGATGCTCAAATCCAACGTCTAATATTTGTTCTCCTCTTTTGTGCGCTCGTCCTATCTAAATTTAGATTAGACGGCCATCAGGAATTCGGGATGGGTGCTCCAACGATCATTGTTGCTCCTCATCCTGATCTTACGCTGTTGTTCTTGCCATGCCATCATTGTTGCGTTGTTGATCTTGTTATCATTGGAAAATAAGTATACTCATGTCGTGTTGATATTTCCATCAATGAAAAACAAGTATACTATGCCTTCTGTCTGTAAATATGCCAACAATATCCCCCTTTGGCATTGATGGAAACCTTGAAGAACTTGAAGAACTACATTATTCTTCCTGGACATCCAACCATACCACTATATCATCCATACTGGATATCCAACCATACCGTTGTAGCATCTTATTCTGCCTGGACATCCAACAATACCACTATATCATCCTTACTGGACATCCAACCATACCAATGTAGCATCCTTACCATTACCACATTTTTTCTCCCCCTTTGATATCAATGTCAAAGAAGAAACACGCTCCCCCTAAGATGTTGCAGTACATCTTGAAGGTATCACATATGAAACAAACACATACTCCCCCTGACAAGGTGAACATATTAGATGAAAGAATATATAACCCCCAACTTCTGACGAAGATATCCAAAAGGTGTCGCTGCTAATAGTTTAGTAAATATGTCAGCTATATGTTCTGTGGAAGGAATATAATTCAGTTGAACAACTCTGTTTGTAACCTTCTCTCTGAGAAAATGATATTTGATTGGTATATTCTTAGCCTTGGAATGAATAACAAGATTCGTGGAGACACTAATGGCATTGGTGTTATCACAGTAAATTGGAATCGGATCAATATAATTTACCTTCAAATCTACATGAGTTTGGACCATCCATAAAATCTGAGTGCAGCAAGTAGCAGTAGCAATGTACTCTACCTTTGTATTTGATATGGAAATAGACCCTTGTTTCTTACTAATCCATGCTACTAATGAGTCACCAAGGAAGAATGCACCTCCACTGGTTCTCTTTCTCTCATCCACACAATTTTCTCAATCAACATCTGAATAAGAAGTTAACTAAAAATTCTAATTTCTAGGATAACACATACCATAAGTCATTGTGCCCTTCAATTATTTGAATATCCTTTTGATAGCTGCTAAATGACTTTGTTTGGGAGAATATTGATAATGACCTACCATTCCAACAACTTTCATTATATCAGGACGGGATGATGTGATGTACAGAAGAAAGCCTATCATTGATCGATATGTCATTTGATCAACATCAGGTGAAATGTCATCTTTACTAAGCTTGCCAATGACAACCATAGGTGTAAGAACAGGGGAAGAATCTTCCATCTAAAACTTCTTCAACATCTCTTTCAAATATTTTTCTTGAGAGATAAAAATTCCTGCAGAACTCTAATTTACTTTCAAACCAAGAAAATATGGCATTTCTTCTATCATAGACATCTCAAACTCTGTTTGCATAGAATTAGAAAACCACTGGACAGAGGAATCATTAGTACAACCAAAAATAATGTCATCTGCATAAACCAAAACAACTAGTAAATCATCACCTTCACACTTAATGTAGAGATTGATGTCAACGGTACCTTTCTTGAACCCTTTGTCTTGTAAAAAATTGTCTAGTCTATAATACCAAGCTTGTGGTGCTTGTTTCAATCCATATAAATCCTTCCTTAGCTTGCAGACATAGTCAGGATTATCTGTCAATGAGAATCCTTCAGGTTGCTCCATATATACTTCTTCCTCTAGATCTCCATTAAGAAGTGTTGACTTAACATCCATCTGATAAACTTTAAAGTCCTTATGACATGAATATGAAAGAAACATTCTAATGGCTTCCAATCTTTCCACTGGTGCAAAGGTTTCATCAAAATCATGTCCTTCAACTTGTGCATACCCTTTACAGACCAATCTAGCTTTATTCCTAACAACTTGTCCTTGTTCATTCATTTTATTCTTAAAGACCCATTTGGAACCTATTACATTCTTATCTCCAGGTATAGGAACAAGCTCCCAAGTATTGTTCTTCTCAATCTGATCAATCTCTTCATTCATATCTCTAATCCAATCATCGTGCTTGTTGGCTTCATAAAAATTTTTAGGTTCAATCATAGATAGAAAAGCAACCTAAGATTGTTCTAAGTCTTTAATCAATTTCCTTCTTGTCTGAACTCCTTTACTTATATCTCCAATTATCTGATTTTCAAGATGATTCTTTCTAACACTTCTAAGAGGTGGTTTTGTTTCTTTCCGTTGATTTGTGTCAACCCGAGTATTCGTATCTTCATCTCATTTAGATTCTTCTCTTTTTGATCCTGGGATATGTTCATCTTCATCTTCAACTATGTCTTTTGTGCTTGGTTCGATACTGATTACATTTTGTCTTGGGATTTCTTCATCAACTTTTATGTCGATACAATCAACCAATTTATGCAGCCTCTTATTGTAGCATATGTATCCTTTACTGTTTGTAGCATAACCTAAGAAGATACCTTCATCATCCCTGTCATCATATTTGCCAATATTTTCATCATTATTCTTGATATAACATTTACTCCCAAAGACTTTAAAATGCTTGATTGACACATGTCTTACAAACCATAGTTCATAAGGAGTCTTGTCATTGTGTGGCCTAAGATGATCTTTGTTAAGAATATGAACAGTTGTATGGATTTCTTTCACCCAATATGTCTGAGCAATATTCCTTTCATTCATCATTGATCTATTCATCTGTTGAACTGATCTATTTTGCCTCTCAACTACTCCATTTTGTTGTGGAGTCCTTAGAATAGTGTACTCTCTTTTGATTCTATGTTTATCACAGAACTCTTTGAAGTTCCATGAGATAAACTCTTCTCCTCTATCATACCTTACCGCCTTCAATATTTTTCTTATTTGATTCTCAGTCAGAGCCTTAAACACTTTGAATTTTTCAAATGCTTAAGATTTTTCCTTCAAAAAGGAAACCCATGTTAGTCTAGAATAATCATCAATAATTAGCATAAAATAGTTTTCTTTTCCTATACCTTCTTTCCTTGATGGTCCACATAAATCCATATGTACTAACTGGAGAGTTTTTTCTGTTGAGGGAATTTTTTTAGATTTGAAATGTGTCTAAGTAAGTTCTTCTATTTGGCGAGGTTTACAAACAGAATTATATGGCTTTGATATCTTTGGAAGATCTTTTACTGCCCCATTATTTCTAAGCTTGATTATATGATCAAAATTTAGGTGTCCAAGTCTCCTATGCCATACCCAACTTTCATCATACTTGCTTAAGTGACATTCTTCTTTTTCTTCTTTTAACACATAGACATTGTTTTCTGTTCTTATGCCTTTTGCAACCAGCTATCCTGAATTCACAGGTTTTATTCTACAATCTTTAGAAGTAAAAACAACTTCACATCCTCGGTCATAGACTTGACTGACACTAACCAGATTATGTTTCATACCAGCTACAAACAACACATCTTGAGCTTTTCCTTTGCCATTACTCAGACTTACCATTCCTTTACCTTTTATTTTTCCCGGTGCATCGTTTCCAAAAGTTGCATTCCCTAATTTGCTTTCACTTAGAGTTAGAAACTTACTTTTGTCTCCAACCATATGTTTGGAACATCCACTGTCAATATACCAGGGATTCTTTGGTCTTTGGGTGGATAATACTAAACCACACTAGTCATCTTCTTTCTTCTTCCAAACCTTGAACTTTTCAGCAGCAAGATTCAAATATGGTTTATAGTTTCTTAAACGACAGTCTGCAGATTTATGTCCATAATTATGGCAGATGTAACATTTTGTTTCATTGAATAACATATCATAACGATTGTTATGCTCATAATTGTTGTTATGTTTCACCTATGTCATTTTCTCAGTCATCACTTGATTTATAGTATGTGGTTGTTTGTTACTTGGTTGTCTCAAGATTTGTTGTGACAGATAATTATTCCTTGAGTATCTTAAATGCTCATATCTAAATCTTAAAGAACAATTTACAGCTTTGTGACCAAAGTTAGAACATAAAAAGAAATATCCATAGAAAAATCCTTTGTACCTGAAAAAAGACTGTCTTCTTTGAGCGGGTCGATATCTTCCATGCTGATGATTTCTTTCATCTACAGATTCGGTTCTGATACTTTTTATTTCATTCCTTCTTTGTGGTTTATCATCTTTCTTTATTTCTGCAGAGTGATTGTTGTCAATGATTCTAGATTTGACAAACTTGATGGATTTTGTGTTACTTGGATGATCACTACTTGATCCTTCTTCATAACCCAAGCCAGCTTTCAACTTTGGATTCCTTTGTTGATTTAGAATGGAGGTTAATTCTTCCAAAGCTTTAATACTTGACAGATTTTGATGATATAATGTCTTAAACGTTTCCATCTCTTTTGTGGTTTTTACTATCTCTTCTTCTAAGGCTTTACATCTCACTTTCTTCTCTGATAACAGTTGTTTCAGAATGTCCTTTATTTTCTTTGCCTCTTCTAACTCCACTTTTATTAATGAAAAGTATTCATCAACTTTTTTACCATTCATTTTAAACTACATCAACAATTGCTTTTGTTTTCTCTTTTTACATCTGAGTCTATCAATTTCTTCCAAAGCACTGATTAATTCACCTTCCATATTCACCACAGCTTCTTCGTCATCCATTTCACCTTCTGAATGTTTATCATCAAGAACTCCCATAGCCATACACATAAAATAATTCACTTTGTCTTCACAGGATGAATCGTTATCTATGTCTTCTGAGGAGTCATCATTATTTGCACACAAACTTTTCTTTATACTATATTTCTTAAATTTGTATTTATTTTCATCATCAGAGTTCTGTTCCTTTTGGTCCTTTTTCTTGTGAGGACACTTAGATGCAAAATGACCTATTTTACCACAGTTAAATCATTTGAAGGGCAACTTTCCTTGGTATTTGTCCGATCCTTTCTTTAACCTTATCACAAATTTTTCCTCAATATCATCTAGTTATGAATCAATATTATTTTCTGCTTTAAACGATGCTTCTCCAGTAATGGATTTATCTTTGTTAATTCTCATTTCATATGCAGTTAGAGTTCCTAGGAGTTGATCAATGGACAAAGTTTTAAGATCATTTAGTTCTTCTATTGCAGAGACTTTTGGATTAAATTGATCAAGCAGAGATCTTAAAATCTTATGAACTAAAAATGATTCTTCAATCTTCTCACCAAGGCCCTTCATGGCATTCACAATTTCTTCAACTCTTAAAAAATACTTGCTAACTGTTTCATCTTCATTCATATTTAGTTGTTCAAATTTCAATCTATATGTTTTAAGTTTGGCATCTTTTACTTTCTCATTTCCTTCATAACTGCTAATAAGCTTATCCCACGTTGCTTTGGTAGATTCAAGATGCATCACCTTTACAAATTCAGTTTCAGCAAGTCCATTCAAGATAGAATTCATTGCCTTTGCATTGAAACTAAGTTCTAACTTATCATCTTTAGAAGCTAGCATAACAGGATTTATATATCTAGTTTCTAATACATCCCAAACATCAGCACCTAAGGCCATTATGTATGTTCTCATTCTAACCTTCCAGAAGGCAAAATTTGTTCCATCAAACAGAGGAGGCTTATTGGTTGAAGTCCCTTCATGACTAGTCATGTTTAAGCTTACAGACCGGCCTTTAAATAAAAGGAACCCACTCAGATACCAATTTTTGAAATTATTAACACAACTGAGAGGGGGGTTGAATCAATTGTTACTGTGCTTAAACAATTATATGACTATTCAAACAATTTTTAATCTTCTCCAAGTGACCATAAATATTATAGAAGATATGAACAACATAAATAATGAACATCAATCACACATAAGATATACACAGAGATAATTTTCCATGAGGAAACCCATAAAGGGAGAAAACCTCTTCTTCTTCGAATGATAGGCAATCTTTTAAGTTCTGTACATCATCTATATTTGAGCACCAACTCAATGTGAGGCTACTACCTCTGTTTTACAAGCTCCAACTTGTTGAGAGAACCAACCCTCTGATTTTTCTAGCACCCATTAGAAGGAAGCATCAGCTTCCTGAGTGTTCCAGCACCAACTGGATGGAAGCACCTACTTCCACTTATACAAGCAACAACTTGCATACATAAAACTTTGTGTTTTCCCAAGCACCACCCTACCACCATGTTTTCTAGCCACCTCCCTAGCACCTCCCTACCTCCCTGAATATAAATAAATGATTCAATAACCAACAATACAGATATATCAATTCTTACCACTTCTTCTCTGTTATGCAATTATTCTCTGCTTCACTATTTTTCTGCACTGTTCATACTTGTTGTCTCTTTCTATCTGTTCATTCTTTGTTCCTCTCATGCTCTTTGATATGTGTGCATTCTTCTCTCTTCACCTTTTTTGTTTTGTTTATCTTTTGTTTCTCATCTCTGAGTTTGATCTCACACTATGTATACTATGATTTTCCTTTCTCCCAGTTCAACTCATTTTTCCAGTGAGAATGACCAACCTCACACAGTCACTGCATATCTCTTTTATGCTCTCCCCTGATTCAGTTACACCTTGAATCTCCAAGGAAATGCCTCAACAACTGAATCGTCAAACATCCAAGAACTATGATTCACTTATGATAACTGAATCATAGTTGAACAATTAACCATGAGGTGAAACAGTATCCCTTCGATCAAATTCCCAATTAGCCAGCATCGTTCGGTTACATCTGCAGGGTCTCGCATTTATCCCATATGACCATTGGATGTGACCGAATGCTAAACATAAAGTGATTTTAGGATTTCGCATATCGTGACCTCCTGCTATGAGTTGCTTCCAAACTCCCAAAATGCAAAACTCCAAAATGGAGCTTAGCAACACTAGCTCCTTCACTTCTCTTCCTCTGATGAGACCAGAAGCTATGACCAAGGGACAAGAATGAGGGTGTTTCGTGATTTTTCATATCGCAACCTCCTGGTGTGAGTTGCTTCCAAACTCCCGAAACCCAAAACTCCAAAATGGATCTTAGCAGCGCTAGCTCCTTCACTTATCTTCCTCTGATCGACGGTTGTGATCAATATCGTGGATTCTTCATATCAGATCAACGGTCCAAATCCTTGGTGATCTGACAGTCTATATCAATTCGCGACTTCGGATATCGCGAGTTCCTGTGTCATATTCCTTTGACTCCTCCAATCTGCAAGTTAGCGAAATTCCAATCGCTCGCCACATTTCCTCTGACTCCAATGGCTAGGATTGTTTCATGACCTCGCGTATCATGATTTTCCACACCAGGCTCCTTTGACTCCTCCAATGTGCAAGTCAGCGAAATTCCAATCTCTCGCCACGTGTCCTTTGGCTCCAACGGCCAGGATTGTTTTGCAACTTCACGTATCGTGAGTTTCCACACCATGCTCCTTTGACTCCTCCAATGTGCAAATCAGGGAAATTTCAATCGCTCGTCACATGTCCTCTGGCTCCAATGGCCAGGATTATTTCACGACTTCACGTATCGCGAGTTTAGAAGATAGCACTCAGCCTTATTCTCTTCGTAGTTATATAGGATGCGACGATTGTTGGTCCTCGATGCTTAGATCCAATGTATAATATTTGTTCTCCTCTTCTGCGCGCTCCTCCTGTTTGAATTCAGACCTGACGACCATCGAGAATTAGGGATGGGTGGTCCAACGATCACTGTGGTCACATATCGTGAGTTTCCACACCACGCTCCTTTGACTCCTCCAATGTGCAAGTCAGGGAAATTTCAATCAAGTCAGGGAAATTTCAATCACTCGTCACGTGTCCTCTGGCTCCAACGGCCAGGATTGTTTCACGACTTTGTGTATCACGAGTTTAGAGGATAGTACTCAGCCTTATTCTCTTCGTAGTTATATAGGATGCGACGGTTGTTGGTCCTCGACACTCAGATCCAATGTATAATATTTGTTCTCCTCTTCTGCGTGCTCCTCCCGTTTGAATTCAAACCTGACGACCATCAAGAATTCGGGATGGGTGGTCCAACGATCATTGTTGTTCCTCCTCCTGAGATTACATTGTTGTTCTTTCCATGCCATCGTTGTTGCATTGTTGATCTTGTTATCATTGGAAATCAAGTATACTCTCGTCATGTTGATCTTGCCATCAATGACAAACAAGCATACTCTGCCTTCTGTCTGTAAATATGCCAATAGTGGGTAGAGATGAACCCCCATGAGATGTACAAGCGATGGAATAATTCCTTTCCTTGAAATAGGTAACCCAAAATGCATGGTCGATTTCCCAAGGATTGAACTAGTACTATAACTAACGAAAAATATCAAGAGCCTGCACACATATTAATAATATTGTTATTAGTACCAAATAGTAAAATCCAAAAAATTTGAGATGTAAATGAGATTTAACTCAACACATGATACCTGTGAAGTAGGTGACTTATCCCTCCTGGGTGGACATTGCTCGGCACCACATGGTCCCACAACCTATAGAAACACAAGAACATTATAAATTTGAGGATGCCAAAAAATAAAGAAATCACTATGGTGAATTTATCAAATGTGACACATACCTATGTATTTGGTACAATGAATGAGCAGGTTTCCTCTATTTCTACATCAATAGTGAAGACAAACACTAATGCATCTATCGATGTAGAGGGTCTACTATAAGATCATAGTAAATGCAAAAAAACATAAAATAAAATATCAAAATAAATACACATAATACTATATAAATATATAATGATAAATAACATAGAGATGGTTAATATACTAACCTCCTCCATGAAGCTTCGATGTCCATTGGCCTCCATAGGCCCATAGCAATCCTACCCGCAACTCGAGCATCTGTGAGGCTCACATGAACGACTGTTATGTCCATGTGTTGTCTCCTTGTTGCACTCTGTTCTAGGGGTTAAAGGTATGACCTCTCTGTAAATGTCACCAATAGGCACCACCCACTGAGATAGTGCAATAAAATTACCATGATGCACTAGAATTTGCATCAAGGTTGATAAAACAACTTGTGTCTATTGCAATCCCTCTACAATGAGAGGATGTTGGGAAAGGGGGTTAGGCCTTCACCTGGGGGGACGAGGACCTGGCATTGGATCATGCCTAGAACACTCTCAGTATTGTATATACCCTCCACCCACCCCTTGTAAATCACCAATGTAGAAGTAGTTCACATGGTGACCCAAAATAAATTATGCCCATAATTTTCTCAAAAAATATAAAGGCACCTCCCTGTTATTGCAGGGA
>CBVK0101431599.1:0-11271 GCA_900067695.1 Picea abies
AATTGACCATCCGGACCGAAAAAGGGGTAAACTACCATCGAACAGACGTGCCTTCAATTTTTTTTTTGGCGAGTGTGAAGGACAACAATATCACTCAAAAAACTTTTCATGTTTAGAGAGTCTAAAAAGGGCTTAAAAAAGACTCCAAAAGGTTACTTTTCTCAGTTAATCCTGACAATATTGAAAAGCACAAATATAGTCTCGTTGGATGTTGCTTTTGTATTTCAAAGAAAGCTTGAAAGTCAACAAAGTATGCTCATTTTTTGGAGTCATGAGGGTGAGGCCAAGAGTGATGACACATCATAAGTATGAGGCTCAATCTCGTAATCAGGACAGGACTAAGGACTCTTGAGCCTAAAGTTATTAACAATGACATGGACACCAAAATGCAACAAGGATCTACCTAGGGCATCCATGTAAAGGTAGGATCTACCACTAAATTACAACACTTCTAAAGAAACCATGATGGTTCTGTGTTGCATTTTAGTGGGATCGATCCTATGGAAAAGAGGAAAAGACAAGGAGATGCAGAAAGTGGAGGTGGAATCCTAACTTATATGCAAAAAGTTGGAAAAAAATGACTTTTACCAAATGACCTTTAAAAGTTACCCATCTCCCAAAAAGTTACCAAACCTAAAATCAAAGTGCATCGTAACATCCAAAAAGAAACTCAAGAACCACACTAAACGATTTTCAAGCCAGAAAAAATGACAAAAGGGTTCAAAAAAGTGGCGAAAAGGGCCAAAAAGTCTATTATAAATAGAAGTTGATAGCTCTTTTTCACCATTGCAAATTGAAAATTAACTGAAAAGCGAAAAAGACCCCTTTTCTAAAAGAGTTGATTATGGGATCTTCAGAGGAAAAAACGAACTTCCGCTCAGACCAAGTAAGTATAAACTCATCCCTCTTGCATTTCAATACTTGAATTATGCATTTATTTTAGTTTTAGGGGGGGCATGCCCTCCTAAAAAAGGGAGGCCCTACATGTAGATGGGTTGTCTAAGGACAACCCGCTTATGCCTACCAACAGAAAACAATCTCCCCACTTGCATACGTGACTGTGTCCAAGACAACCCGCATACACCCTCAATAACATAGAAAAAATGAATATGCAAGAGATAACTCCCCCCTTGAACTTGTCATGTAACAGGATGCATGTCCACTGGAGAGATATGGAGCACGAGAATATTGATATCTTAGTCGATGATGACCTTGCTGCTATCGCCACATTGAAACAATGTGGGTTATGGAAGTTCTATCAGTTTCCATTCATGAGGGCACAACCCAGACTATTGAATGCCTTGGTGGATTATTGGCACCCTGACGCAAAGGAATTTATGCTCGAGGGGCAGTCCTTAACTCCAACGACTAAGGACGTTTACTTCTTGACTGGCCTCTCAAGGAGAGGAGAACTAGTCAACTTGTGTGCATTTCCCCCTAGGCCTTACAACATCTCTGAACTGATCAGAATGCATTGCGAGGGTGGCACTGAGAAAGTAGGGCCTCATGTGCTGATTCACAAGATCACCAACCTATCACTAAAGGTGATAATTTTTATTATTGGGCGGATCATTGGATCTATGACCTTACATCAAGCAATGTATTGTGTAATCCAATGCCTAAAAGCATGAGTATTCGACTGGATAATGACCATGCTTGATTGCATGAAGAGACACCTCACAGAGTGTCGAGGGAAAAGTAACAAAAAATTTGAGTTTGGTACCATTTTGTGCTCATTATTCTTTGAGAGGGTACCTAGCATGAGTCCACGAGAGAAATTACGAGGGCATGCGGCCTCCTTCCTAGTAGTGTGTAGGTGGGAATCATTGTTGCCACGATAGGGGGGAGGAAGGACCATAGAGGCCTTCAATGATAAATTTTTGACTCGTGGGTACGACAAATTCCAGTGATGGAGGAATATCCCTACACTAGAATCAAATTTTCCAGGGATCTGTACATGCCTGTACCTCTTGGAGAGGAGAGAGGATAGATAGGTAAGTTTTTTCATCTCTTTCAGGTTTCCAACAAAGACTCTAAAACTATCGGCCCTCCTGGTAAACTAGAAGGCAACACAATACACAGAGTGCACTACGCAGTCTCACCCGAGATAACTTTAAATGGGTGGTTGTAAGACTTAGGTGTTTACAGCCTAGGATTGAGTATGAGATAGGGGTTTATTATTACAAGCCATATACTAAGAATCGTGATTGCAATCTACTATTACTCATGGGTGTACATATATCTTTCACAATTTAATTCACGAACAACACAGCCTTGTTCCATGATAGTGTATTAACTCATTCATTAAGCATAACAATTAACTACTGAAGGAAATAAATATATACATGCATTCATCACATTACACAGGTATTACCATGGTTCACCCCCTCCTGGGCTACATCTATGAAGATTTGGCTCTTGACTCTTCTATTATGGTAGTTTTGCATCTCCAGTGTCGTGCACTTACAATCCCCTCAGATGGGTAAGATATGTATGAGGAAAACTAGATCGCACCAGGCTCCATAGCCTACGATCTAATCGTCAGATCTTCCTTCTCTCCTCTGTTCTTAGCTCAACAACTTGCAAAAATGGTTCATAGCAGTATTACATAACTCATCAACTCGTACATAAATATGATAGGATATTACAAAAGCCGAACTAATACAAAAGAGAACCAACCTCTATATGATACATGTTTATCTCTATTTATATATATCGGGCTCTTCATCCATTTACAATGTATTACTGAAACCCTAACCCTATCGATGTTATGTCTTCCTCCCATGCATGCATGTTGTTCTTCCTCTAGCTATCGCTTTCCTTGTGCATGCTTTCTTTCATGCGCATGTATTGTGTTACCTTCCAATTGTTACTTCTATTTCTGCATGCTTTCTTTCCCATGATCATCTTTCTTTCCACGTCAGCCTAGTGTCAACAGGCCCCCAACACTGACATGTGACTCATCTCGAGTCACCTAATCCTTATGAGCTTCTTAGATCTCCTTGGTGATCGTATGGAACGTTTCCTTGAGATTTGTTGCTTTTGTTAGTGCCTGCTTGGTCTTCTCCTTGATGGTGTCTACTACTTGAATTTCCACTTCATCGCTCAGCAATCCTGCACATTCGGCCTGGGTCTGTGCTATCTATGTTTTATCTCTTTCTTCCTGTGCGAGTATTTCTGCTACGTGTTCCTGTAGTGGCTCTATTTGAGCCTGGCACTCTTATTTCTGTGTTTGTGCAGTGATAAGTTCTACCTACATATTCTTCATGTCCTGCGTCCCCTTGAATTATTCTAGGATTGGTATGGTCTTTTGCCTTTGTTTGAGTTCTTGGATCACTGCATTGATCCTTTCCTCTTCCTTGTCCCAGCGTTGGACCTGTGGACCCCCCTCCAACCTTGTCCAAAGTTGTGTTGCTTTATCGAGCAGTTTAGCTGTTGTGATAACCTGTTGTTCCATCTCCTGTAGCTGTGTTTTTCCTTACTGCTTCCTTTTCTCCTTAACTGTTGGTGGAGTGGTTGGTGTGATCTATTCACAGAGATTCTTGATCTCCTTCTGATATTGATCAATTGCCTACGCAATCTGGTCAATATTTCCTGCTACTAGGAGTTCATTTCCTTGCATGATGCTTGGGATTTTCTCAAAAATTCCTCCCACTCTTCGTTCCAGTTCATTCCTGCGTTCTTTTTCCTCCTGAGTTTCGAGCTTGGCCTACTCACATAATTTTTCTAGCACCTCCCACTTCTTTTTTTCTTGTTGTAGATCAACTAAGTTTTTATGTGCACGAGACTATTCCTCGTGTTCGACGCTAACCTGCAATTTGTGTAGTGCCCTTGATTCCATCCATGTCAATACCAATTGGATATGGTCCAAATCCTTCAAGGGTGTCTGCCCCACGATTTCATCCATGCACAACATGCTAGGTTTGATGTAAATCGTTGCATTTGCATGTGGCATGGAGTGGGCTGGGTCTCGTTCTTCTACCTCCACTCATTCTTTGGTTTGTATTATCAGTAGCTCTATGCCTCTGCTGCTATTTGTTATCTGTGCTTCCTCGGATTTCTTGAGGAACTGTCCCATTTCTGCCAGCTCTTTTTGCAATTTATCCCTGTGATGTGCTGCATGATCAAAATATTCTGCTACGCAATCCTGGACCATTATGGCGATCATTTCCCCATTGTCCTTTGTGATCGTGTAGTCTGGAAATGCTCATTACACCTTTGATTTCTTGCGCCTACCTCTTGCCTACGTGGTTGGTCTCTTATTTCCCCTTGGTTCCTATGTGATGGGGTTTTGGGTGGTCTCTTATGCTCCCTCAACCTGTTTTTGTTTTTCATTGGTCGGATGTGTAGTCTCTTTCTTCCCCTTTTGGGGCCCTATCCATTTTGACCCTTCGTCTACCCGAGTCAGCTTGGTTTGGCCTATCCTTGGTTTCTTGGGCACTGGGATTTTCGGAGGCTACGTTTCTTCCTATTCTGCCTCTCCTTCTGCTGTTGTTTCCATACTTCCCGGGTAATGGATGGGATCCTCCATTCATTAGGCCATTCATTGATGACCATGTCGATATCACCCTCTGTGATGCAATAGCGCATCTGTAGCCATTGTTTATGTGGATCCTGCCTTGGTTGTATCCACATTGTTTTTCTTGTGGCCTGGAAGTTGGTGATGTTCACATATCATGAGATAGCCTCTGGTGTTATTCTCCATGCTCGACTGATACATTCCTATATATCCCATAGGTATGCTTTGAATATGATTTCATTCTCCCTCTTATGCCTAGCTTGCAGCCCGGATCTTAGTAATAGGTATCTTTCTTTCGTTGGCTGTGGTCTGGTACAAAAAATTACATACCCTAGTTCTCACCATCCCATGAAGGCTATTAGGGTGATCAACCATGAGTAATGAAACTATGTGCCTAGTTCCTGCACATCCTTGTAGTCCTCTTGAAATAAGTTCAATAAATAAGGTGCCTAGCTCATAGAGGTGCCTTCTGTGCACTGAGCTGCAATTGCAGTGACTCATGCTGGTACTTCCTCTTTGTGGAATTTTCTAAGAAGTTTGCAAGCTAAGATATTTTCACCCAATTGTGTAGTTGCGTTGTTGATTCGTATGATCATGATGCCCCTCGTTCTCCTGGAGGTGCCATATTTCTTCTTCCAATGCTTTCTCCTTGGATTTGTCATCCAGAATCAACGTGAGATCCATACCCTAGGTTGGTAACCCTATTATTTATGTGATAAGTTCAACAGTTACGGGGACGGGTTTGTCCAGCCATATGCCCCCTCCACGTGTGACTGCTAATAGCTGCTTGACGCATGTTGTCGCATACTGGCCTCTACCAAAATGTGATAGCTTCAGTAAACCTAAGATTCATGTTTTGTCTATCCCAGCTGCTTACTGGTGTGGTTGGCTAATCATTTCTCCAAGTTGGTTTACAGCTATGGTATGCATAAAGACCCTCTGTGAAAGTTCCGGGAACTTGGTTTCGTCTGATACGTCATGGTATAAATATTTGAGCTTCTTGACATGACCTAGTAGCTCCGGTTCAACTTGTATTCCATCTGGTATGTGTGGTAGAACAAATTCTTCTACATGTTTCTTGCGGGGTGAGCTCGGTATCTGCACTCTATCTTTCTATTGTGGTGGTTGGTTCGAAGTTCCAACAACTTTCGGTTACTCCCCCATCAGCCATTCTAGCCAAGCCAAGGCATTTGTAGTGGTCTCCTCTGTTGGTTGACCTGAGATGGTCATTTGTAACTCGTCTGGTTGCATTGGTGCTTACAGATTTTGTGTCATTCCGTTAACTTCTAGGGCTGCTTTGGTGCTTTCTGGTTGCACTTCCTGTGGGATTTCTAGTTCCTCGTTATGAGGCACCTGTGCCACTGCTAACATATATTATTTCATGGCCTCTACTTGTGGTTGTTGAATTTCTTCTACAATCAGTGTAGAGTTCACCGATAGCATCTCTTGGGATGGGATTTCGTCGATGTCGATGATCTCTGGCTGTTTTTGTTCGTTCTCTTCCAGCGGTCCTCATGACCTAGTTTGAACCCTAGTTGGTCTGGTTGTCTGGATTTCTTTTGCTGGCTTCGGTGGTGCCATAGTGGTGACTGTCGAATGTTTTCTAAGTTTGAATAACTTATGGGAGTTTTATGGTCTCTCTCAATTCGTTCTGGATACTATTACTCTCTCTCTGGTTTCCTTTCGTGAATAGACCAGTTGCTCCCATGCTCGCGTGTTGTATGGGCTTGTCACAAAGCTTGTCGAGGACGCTTCCTCCATTATGTGTTTAATGCATCATAATTGTGGGTTCAATGCATCTGCGATGGTTTTTTACTTTCCATTATGTTTTCTTTTCCATCTCTCGTTGGTGTGTTTAATGTGATGTCCCATTGATCCTTGTCGTGCTTTAATTCCCCTTAGTCTTTTTATGTCATACTACTTTTGCTGAATTTCGGTTTCCCGCTTGTTTTCCCTTTGTATGTAACCATTGTTCGTGCCTTTGTTGAATTTGTGTTTCAAACATCCTGTGGCCTTTCTATATCTATCATGTTGTGTCCTTTTTAGTCTTGTTTCTATTTTGTTCTCTTTTTTATTTTAGATTTATTTTTTTTGCTACTGCGCGGTGGGTGGTCGACTGTCCTTGTACAGCTTCAGTCAGATCCTATTAATCATTCCTCTGAGGTCTAATCCTGCTAAATATATTAACTGTACATATCCTCTGTCTGTGACATATTTTACCTCGTATGGTCCTAACCAATGCATTATGAGCTTCCCCAGATGCTGAAATGACTTGCTATCATAGAGAAATACTATATCTCCTTCCTGAAATGTTTTTTTGTTGATATGTCAATCATGTCAAGCTTTGTCTCTCACTTTCTGCACTTGTTGATGGAATCCTGCCAAGATTCGGTCTTCCTCCATTGACAATAACTGATTCATTATTTCTTGTACTGTGCCTCGTTCTGTCATTTGTGTGATAGCTGCTACGCGTACGCTAGGTAATAAAAATTCTAATGGCACTATTGTTTCTTGGCCATAGACTAGTTTGAGTGGTGTGTGCCCTGTCAACTTGTTTCATGTGGTCCTATACACCCATAATATTGTTGGTACTTTGAGGTCCCAATCATCTCTGTTTACGTTATAGATCTTTGTCAATGCGTTCTCCAGAATTTTGTTGAAGGCTTCTACTATGACATTCGCCCATGGGTGATACGGTGTGCTCTTCTGGTGATGAACTTCAAACTCTTCAGTCATCATGCTGATGGTTTTGTTTATGAAGTGTGTTCCTTGGTCACTCATCAAAACTCTTGGGAACCCAAATCTAGTGATTACTTGTTCAAACAAGAAGTGTGCAGTTGTCTCTGCATTGAAATATTTTATTGGTCCAGCTTTCACCCATCTTGTTAGGTATTCCATCATGATGATAATGTATCTTGCCCCTGTCCTTCTGGCTGATGGGTTAATTGGTCCCACAAAGTCGATTTCCCATTTTTCAAATGCATGTAATGTTACTTGTGTTCGTAGTGGCATATCGTCCCTTCTGTTGGGTTTTCCTACCCCTTGACAGACATCGCATCTCTGACAGTACTCTTTTGAGTCCCTGTGAATCGTTGGCCACCATAGTCCTATGTGTAGTACCTTCTGCGTGGTAGTTTTTCCTCCTGCATAATGCCCTCCTATGATTCCTTCATGGGCTTCTGCTAAAATTCTTGGTTGTTCGTGCTCTAATACGTACCTTTGTAAGATGTTGTCTGTGCCCATATTGTATAGGTTTCCTACGATCAGTCGATATTCAATTGCGCAGACTACCAAGTTCTTCTTCTGCACGATGGTATATTCTTGCGGCGCAATACCTGTGCTCAAGTACTAGATGATCTCTGCGAAGTAGTCATCAACAATTTGTACTGAGAATAACTGTGCATCCAGAAAGTTGTCTTCTAAATTCACAGGTTCTTCTCCATTTGTGACCCTGGACAGGTGGTCAGGTCCTGCATTCAGTTTCCTTGGTTTAAATATTACTTCAAAATCAAATTCTTGAAATAGCAGTAACCATCGATAGATCCTCCCCCCCAACACTGGCTTGTTGACTAGTTACTTCAAGGCTGGGTGATCTATAAACATCTTAAAGTGTTTTCCGAATAGGTAATGTATGAACTTATGCAGTGCATAGACCATGGCTAGGCCTTCTCGTTCTGTCATGTTGTAATTTTGTTCGAAGTCGGATAACTTTCTGTTGGCGAATGCTATCGGGTGATCCAAGTATCCTACTCCTGGTTGTGCTAATATAGCTCCAAGTGCTATCGCTAATGCATCTACATGCACATGGAATGTCTTTTCCCAGTCTGGAAATACTAGTATTGGTGTTGTAACCATATTTTCCTTTAGGGTATCCAGACCGTGTTGACACTCATCATTCCATTGATACTTAGTATCCTTCCTTAACAGTTTCTCCATTGGTGATGTGATTTGCACATACCCTTTGATGAATTTCCTGTAGTATCCCATGTGCCCTAACATTGCTCTTAGTTGGAAGACTGTTTTTCGTGCTGGTAAGTTAATGATGATTGCAATATTTGTTGGATCCACTAGCAAGCCTTGTTTGCATACTATATGGCCCAATAGTATCCCAAATAGTGTTCCAAATATGCATTTCTTGATGTTTAGTGATATTTGGCATTGTCTACATCTCTATAACATTAGTCATAAGACTTCCACATGGTTTTTCAATTGACTATAAACTATTCAGTCATCCAGGTATACTTTGAGAAACTGATGGATGAATTCCTTAAATGTTGCGATGACCACCTTGGAGAATATTGTGGGTGCATTCTTCAATCCAAACAACATGACTGTGTACTGATAAGATCCCCATTCCATCACAAATGTGGTCTTGTGTCTGTCCTCCTGTGCTATCTTAATCTGATGGTATCCTGTGAATCCATCAGTGAATGAGTAAGCTTCATGTCCCCCCACATTCTCTACCCCCACATTCTCTAACACTTCATCTGTGAACGGTGTAGGGAATGGGTCGTGTAGGCATGCATCGTTCAACTTCCTCAAGTCGATGCATACCATGATCCCTCTTCCTTGTTTCTTGTCCTGTACTACCATCGGGCTTATCCATTCTGGTTCCTCAACTGATTAGATGATGCTAGCTTCGAGCATCCTGTCGATCTCATATTTAAATTTCTATTTATATATGGAGTTTAGTCTGTAGGGTCGTTGTCTAATAGGTCTTTCTTCAGGTCTAAGTAGTATCTTCATTTCTCCTAATTCTTCGGCTATCACCTCAATCTCTATAAATGTTGTGTCAAAAAGGTCGCTATATTTGCACAACAATTTTGTGATGCTTTCTATTGTTTTCTCATCCCAATAGTCTCCAATGTTGGCCATTTTGGGCTGCTCAGTTGTCCCGATGTTAACTTTCTTTACCTTGAGTGGCATGGAAATGACTTATGATTCTATGGGTGGTCCTTCCACATCTCTTTCGCCTTCTACTTCTTCAATCTGAATGTTGCGTGGGTCATCTTCATCTAGTGATTCCTCCTATACATGGTAACATGACAGTAGTTCCTTGATTGTCTATTTATTCCATTGTTTATCTTCTGTGATAAATTCTATTTTCGGTTCTTTGATTAATATTAATCCTCTGATTCATTTGAGGGTTGCATCTATGTTGGGGTTCTCATGCTCGAATGAGAAATTTATTGTGAAGTTTTGTTGCATTGTCCTCCATGTTGTAGTTCCTTTGCGCAATTTCTGGTCGGTATACCAGTTCGCTGGTATGACCTCTAAAGTATGTATGAATTGATGAGGCCATTCTTTTGGTGGTGTCATTTCCACGACGTTTTTCACTTCGCCAAGTGTTCCGTTGGTGCCTCTTTTCCATCGTATTTCTATTGTTTGTTGTATTCATGTTCTGTGCTGAACCTTATGTGCAGTAGTCGCTTACATTGATATCAGTTTGTGATGGTCTCTTTATGTGCGCCCCGCCATCTTGTGGGTGTGGCCTTAAGTGATAATTCAAGTGCCAACAGTTGGTGGTTTTCTAATACTTTGTCTTCATATTGTGTCAAGAATGTTTCCAAATAATTTAGTCCATGGAAACTGGGTGGTTCTCTGATTTATGTGCCTACCCATCTTACTACGTGGTCTATTCTTGCACATCTTCTCATGGATACTTTGTGTAGTCTCTGCTGCCAATTTTCTAACCCGATGTCTATGTCTGTTGTGCATGAAGTAATGCTCCACCAACTGAGTACCCCATTTGCAGTTGGGTTAACATAATCCTCATCGTGCGTAGTTGTTCTGTACAACTGGATGATCTCCTCTAAGTCTAGGCAAGTGGGTTCTATGAACCTCTCCCCTTCTGATGGATCTAGTGGTGCTATGACCCTGTATTCTACAGATTCAAATGCCATTTTCCTAGTTTTCAAATTGATTATGGTCTGGTTGTCAAACACCCAATCCTGACCAAGCAATGTCGGGTAAGGTGTTGTGTCATCTACTATTTCAAGGACTTCAAAGTCTGATTTAGTGCGCACTCCATCAATATCTATTGTCACTCCTTTCAATATACCTTTTGGTAGGACTCTATGTTGGTTTGCTAGTTTCAATTGGAAATTTGAGTATCCCAGTGTTGGATCTCCCATACATTTCCATGCCTTCTTTGGTAATACATTCACTTCGGATTTGAGGTATAGTATAATGTCTCCCATATTGAAATCCCAAATGTTAGAATTTAGTCTAAATTCCCTACTTGTTCTTCTTCTTGTGTGTAGGTGGTTGACGGTTTTTGGTTCTAGTTTTTCTTCCGTCTCACTTGTTACAAGGGAAAAACTCTCTATGGACAAGGGTAAACCACAATAGATAGGTATGACTGCAGAAATCAACTCAATTCCAACATATGATATATAGACTAATGTGAAATACAAGGAAGAGGCCTACCTTGATCCAATGTTTGATGATGTTCCACCGTTGAGCACTTTGACCCAAAGATTTATACCTGCAAGAAGTTCTCGACAAACAAGCAGAGAAAGTATATAGTGATAATATAAAAGCGGTTAGCACATCAGATAGCATGATCCATTAATAAACATTACAAACACGCCCATGGATAATAATCATATATTTGCAATATATCAATAGGACGAGAAATGAGTATTTCTATTAATAATTGATTAGCATAAGTGACAAAGATACAGACTTCCGTGTCAGCATGGTTCGAAACCAAGAAACCGAGTTCCTTCCAACTGGGTCTCCACCACTTC
>CBVK0101431615.1:0-11389 GCA_900067695.1 Picea abies
CAATAATTATATTATTAATTATTAATCTAGGAGAATGTCTTTCCAATGTTGTCCAAACATCAACACTTATGTCGCTACTTTCCTTTACCCTTCTTATTATATGGACATTGTGATGCATGATGATCGTGCTTATGATGACTTAAGCACTTGATTTTACTCAAGTACTTCTTTCCTAGTTTTGAGGTTGACTCCTCACTATTTCCCTTACCCTTGTTGGGTACTTTACCTCTACCCTTATTTTAATGACCAAATAGAGTTAGGTTCTCTTCACCAT
Source organism: Picea abies (assembly GCA_900067695.1). NCBI lineage: Eukaryota > Viridiplantae > Streptophyta > Pinopsida > Pinales > Pinaceae > Picea > Picea abies. Next base: position 275 of record CBVK0101431615.1, read on the forward strand.
CCTTCTTGTCGGCCTTTAACTCCATCCAAGTATCATCTTGGATACAGTTATCCCAAAGCCTCTCAAAGTCTGTGTTATCCCTAAATTTGTTCTTGATTACTAAGGGGCAAGCTAGGGCACCTCAGTTATTGCAATGGTTTATATTTGTAAATCAAATTGAATTTGTAGATTGGTTTGTGGATCAGGTAGTGGATAGTTTGGACAACAATTGATCAAGTTACACTTTTAATTAAGTTTCCACAACATCAACTTAGTCAAAGAAAATCACTCTGAATAGCTAGATGAATAAAGTAAAAGGTTGATGAAATATAAATTACAAGTTACAATCTGTTTACTTGTAAAGAAGAAATTTCAAATTCCCAAATAAAATTCAGAAACCAGAAATGATCATGTTAAATACAAATCATGAAAAGATGAATTTAAAAACAAAATATTTAATTGAAATTCAAAACATAACACGATACACCATTGCTTTGCAAAATTTTCAAATGCATTCAAAATAAGACAAAAGAAATAAAGACATAAAAAAAGATAGTCTAACCATTAGAATGTTTTTCAATTGAGTGTAAAAATGTTGCAAATTGCAACTTTACAATTTTGATCAATATGTTCCTTGAATGCCACAAAATATGAACCCTTACTCTATCATATAATCCCCTTTTTATACAAAGAGTAGGTTTCCAACTGGATCCGAGATACTAAAACCTAGTTATAGTTTAGATCTTGATTCGATATATATGGCTACCACTACTGATTAAATTTAATGTGAAAACAACATAATCTTGGATCTTAGGGAAAATCTCTTCTACCATAACTCCTAAGATATCGTTGACCCTTACACATAGGATCTGCAACAATTGTTCCAAAACTTATACAATAAAGACTAGAACTTCAAACTCGTACTAAATCACTATCATCATGATGTTGAACCTGCTTGCAAAAGAGATCTTCAACTTCCTAAATTTTCTTATCATTCTGTTACAAAAATGAGAGCTACAAAATCATTATATTGGAGGCACGAACCCAATAATTAAATATGACATGTGTATTGGTAAAACATGAAGTCCTTTCATCCCTGAGTAGAGGTTTTCCCTTTAGAATTTTCTTGCTGCAATTTGGTTTTAAGCACAACATTACTCCAACACAATTTGATGTTCATTTTTATGACTTTATTTAATAATTCACGCTAATTTTTGTGCTTTTCTTTCAACTTTTGGACTTTTTCCTGCAACTTAGCATTCCATATCTCAAGTGTTCAATTCTTCTTCTTCAACTCTTTTATAGCTATCTAAAATTCTTCAGTCCTATGTTTTTCTAGTACATCCTTTTTTTCGACCATGTGTTCATTTTGGTCATCTTCTGATGTAGGCTTGTTTAAATCAATTGAGAGTTTGGGTTTCTTAAGCCTTGTTCCATACTTATGTCCCTTTGAATATGCTTATTTAGTTACAATGTCCTTTTTCACAGGTTTAGATAAGCTAGTTGTTTCTTCTTTATAGGATTCAAACAATTCTTGGATCTCTGGACTGTAAGTGAGATCTTCTTCTGTTCCATCATCTGATTGAGAAGATTCAACTTTAGCCGCTGGTTGTTGTTGTTTTTCCTTCCTATTTTTCCTTATTGGCATTTCCATTAAGGTCTTAATTTCCAACCTTTATTTCTTGGTAATCTCAGGGGTCTTTTCTGCGATGTCATCATCTATGATAATCTGTTTTTCTTCCTTTAGAGATGGTTTGAAAATATCCTTAGAATTCAGCCTCAACTTATTTGTAGGTCGAGTTTTGGGTTTGCTAGGGTAGCTTACACATTGTTTTCCTTTGTTCCTTTTTCTTTGTCTTACCTTAGGATATTTCTCAAGTAGTATATCATGAATTTCTAATCCGAGCTCTGTTTTTATCCTATGAATTTCCTATGTCATTTGTCTAGTCCTCCTCTTGGTATACACCCTGTCAATTCCCACAAACTCGTTTTTTGATGTAGATGATTCAGATTTTTGCTTAGTTGATTCTTCTTGCTGTAAAGCGATCTTTCTCTTGCTCGATTTGGTTTCTATCATTATAGGGGAAGATTCTTCTTGTACCTTTGTTGTACTCTTTGATGTGCTGCCCTTTCTTGTTAAAACCCCAGTTTTCTTGTCAGGAGTTGTTTTTTGTATTTTTGAAACCTGTTCTTCAAACCCTAAAGAAGACAATAGTTGTTTGCGAGACACTTGAAATTCACTTAATGCATACATAACCATAATTTTGATTAAACTTTGATGAAATAATATTTTATGAGCAGTTTGAGGATGACTCTATATCCTCTTTTACAATTTTGTCAAGATTTTTAACAAATAAAGGGGAAGATTCATTTCCATATCACCATTTAAATGCATTAGAAGACACATGTGGTAGAAATGATGGTAGAAAACCTACCTTCACAGGTTATGTATTTCTAGATCACTTCTAAGACACTTTTCCATTCTGCGTTCAACCATTGATTTGGAATTCCTTGACTCCAATCTAGATTTTGGTGTTTTGCCACTAAAAATTGATTGCACAGGTCTGCAGGGAGTCTGCTCTTATTCCACCATATTTCACCCTTTACAAGTAAAAGACAGGCTACTGCAGTTGAATGCTCAGTGACATGAATGATCACATCTCCAACCTGAGTCTGAAATCCATTGAAATTTATATAAAAAAACAACGAAATTTCTTCATGGTGCCCCTGAAAAGTGCAACAAAAATTAAACCATTCTTGTTGGATGAATTTCTCCATAATTTCTAGGAAATCTTGTAAAAATTCAATTCCCTCAGGTTCAAATCTAAGAACTTGACCACCTTTCTTGTGCTAACCACGAGCTATGGTACACCTATTAGAATTAGGGTTTCCCCTTATTCAGTCATTTAAAATTACCTGCAAAAAACAACTAACACATAAGGGTTTTCGTTGCAAGTGGCGTTAAGCTGTATTTCCCCTTATTTCAGAATTCTGTAAAAACAAAATTAAATCATAATTTTGCATATTTCTAATTCGTGGCCCAACACCTGGGTTTGATGGGAGTACGAACATATTTGGATTCGGGTTCATTAAATCATGCAAAGGGATAGAAAAATGATTTAGATCTGACATAATTTAATATCATAATTGTTTGCATGATCTCCTGCATGATTTCGAAGCAATTAGCATGATATTTTGTTTTGAAGCACACTTGAAATAATGATTTCTCCATGTGCCACAAGAACAAAAGCATTCTTGTAGCGTCCTTGTTTATTCTTTATCCTTTGGAAATTGAGATTTTTATTGGAAATATGAATAATAGATCGGATATGACACATACTATCTATGCAAAAATGTCAACATTATCCTATAAGAAGAAAATGAAAATGGACTTAACAAAAAATAAATCACACCAAATTGAAAAAGTAAAGTATTAAAAAGGTGCAACCAACAAAGGAAAATAGGCTCAAAATAGGTTTTGACAAAATAGGATTAATTTTAAGAATAAGAATGGTAGTAGTATTCTTAGGGAATAACACTGGCTCCATCTGGGGATACTGTTCTCCTTGTGAGACATTAAGTACTACAAACCAATGCATTCTTTTTCAATTCTATCACTGAAACTTGCGACCTTCACCCTATTCTTTTCTTATATGTTATGGCCTTTATCTTATTATTGATCATCCATTATGCATTATGAAATACCAAACTATAAGAAGTTAAATTGTAGACTAGTGTCTCCATTGGGCTATGGAGTCTTATTTGATATGCTAAACACACCAAAATAAATCAATATGTACAAGCTAAATTAATACTAGCTCTTCAAGTAAATTAATGTTTCAAAAAATGCCCATTGATTGGGCCTCCAAATATCTCACTGTCATTCTAATTCTGTAAAACAAAAGTGTTGTTGTTCAGAATTTTGGCTATTTTATAATGCATAATAAGAAGTTAAATTGTAGACTAGTGTCTCCATTGGGCTATGGAGTCTTATTTGATATGCTAAACACACCAAAATAAATCAATATGTACAAGCTAAATTAATACTAGCTCTTCAAGTAAAATAATGTTTCAAAAAATGCCCATTGATTGGGCCTCCAAATATCTCACTGTCATTCTAATTCTGTAAAACAAAAGTGTTGTTGTTCAGAATTTTGGCTATTTTATATGGGCCAAACCATAAATTGTCAACCATACCATGTTTTGGCTTCTCTTTCCTTCTAGCATCCCATCTCATAATAAGGTCCCCTGTTTGAAAACTATCCTTCTTAGTTTTCTTGTAAGGTCCCCTGTTTGAAAACTATCCTTCTTAGTTTTCTTGTCAAATTTTGTTTTAACCTTACTCTGATAAGCCTAAGATTTTTCATTTAACATTTCTCTCTTTTGTTGAACCTCAATGATTTGAAAATTCCTCCTCTCAATATCATTAGGTTCTTCCAATTCTTCTTGTAGGAATTTTGTACAGGACAACCAAGTTGGGTTGGCAAAATAACATTTGTCCCATAGACTAACTAGAAAGGAGAAGTGCCAATTGACTTTTTGGTACTAACCGTGTCATCCCATAAAGCATATTTCAGTTTAGAATTCCATCCCTTTTTGTTATTTTCCAACAATTGTTTGATAATTCTGATCAGTATTTTGTTGGAGGATTCTACCAATCCGTTACCCTATGGATAATATGGAGTAAAATGTGCCAGAGTAACATTATATTTTTCACATAATTCAATCATAGAAGCAGATTTAAATGCACGAGCATTATTTGTGATTAATTTTCTAGGACAACCAAATCTAGAAAATATAGTTTCTTCCAAAAAAATTATAATTACCTTATCAGTTGCATTTCTGGTCAAGATGGACTCAATCCATTTTGTAAAATAATCAGTGGTTGTCAATATCCATTTGTGTTGTCCACTGGAGGGTGAATAAATTTATACTATGAAGTCCAAGCCCCATTGTTGGAAAGGGCCATTTTCTATGATTGGATTTAAAGGAAGAGAGTGTAATTCTTATTTTCCAAAAAACTTTTGACATTTCTCACATGCTCTAATTTGTGTAAACACATCAGAAAATAGAGTGGGGTAGTAGTACCCAGCTCACAAACAATTAAATGCAGTGACTTTCCAATTTTGATGTCCTCCATAAACACCTTTATGCAGGTCAGTCATAATAAAATTTGATTCATCCTCATCAATACATTTCAACAAAATTCCATTGGGATCTTTCCAAAACAAATTCTGATTAATAATGCAATACTTTACAACCTTTAGCTTGAGCGATCTTCTTTTAGATTTATCAAAATCCGATGGACATTGAAGAATTATGAAAAAAATAAACTATGTCCTTATACCATGATGAAGAATGATACTTGTCCAATATCTGTAAAGTTTTGTCTTTATCCGTTGATACTGGAACAACTCACTGATTTTGAATATAGCTCAATTCAAGAGCTTTACAATTTGAGTCAGCAAGCAACCTTGCTAGACCCTGCCCTTTGATCAACTTGGTAGGTTTGAGTTCTACATCATATTCCAAGAGATTTTCCTATACATTTACTTCTCTTTCCTTCATTTTCTAGCTGCACAAGCATATCTTTAACATTGTTGCTAGGAACATAGGCAATTATCTTAGAATGCAAAACATAAACTCTGAAATATTTCAATGCCTTCACTAAGGCATAAGCCTATTTTTCCATTATCTTATACTTAATTTATACATCTCTAATAGATTTTCTAAAGAAATAAATGGGTTGCTCATATTCTTCTTCATTTTTTTGCAACAATGCAACATCAATTGTTTCTTCAGAAGCAAAAGAGAAGATCAAGAAATCCTTAGAATAATCTGGACTAATGAGGACAAGAGCTTCAATTAAAGCTTGTTTTATTCTTTCAAATGATGACTTAGATTTCTGTGTCCACTTAATATCAACATCCTTCTTCAACATATTCGTAATGAGCTTAATAATCTCAACAAAATTAGGTATGAATCTCCTTAAGAAGTTGATTCTACCTGTGAAGGATTATATGGATTTTTTTGTTTCTAGGAATATCAATCTTCTGAATAGAATTCGCCCTCTCAGGATCTATTTTAATTCCTCCTTCATATAAAATATGACCTAAGAGTTTTCCTTCATGCATAATGAAATGAGATTTATTTGTGTTTAACTATATGCCATACCTTCTGCATTTCTTAAATGTCAACTTGAGGTGTTGCGAGTGTTCATCATCAGATTTTGAGAAAATAGTGATGTCATCAAGATAGATCACTATGAATTTGTCATTTTCTCCAATGAATGCAACTTCCATTTCTCTTTGGAATGTAGCCCCTGCCTTCATCAACCCAAAAGGCATCTTGTCATACATGAAGACTGTACCCCATGGAGTAGTAAAAACAATTTTCTTTTTATCTTCTTCAAGTACTACAATATGGTTGTATCCATAATACCCATCTAACATCGCGATCCTTTGAGCACCTACCACTTTCTACAAAATATGATCCATTTTTGGTAATATATATTTATCCTTGAGTGAACACCTGTTCAAATTCCTAAAATCCACACATAACCTTATTTCACCATTTTTCTTCCTAACTGGCACCAAATTTCCACCCACTTTGAATATCTCAAAGGTACTATAATATTAGCATCTAGTAGTCTTTTTAACTCTTTTTCAATGATATGAAACAACATAGGATTAAATTGTCTCATTTTCTTCCTGAAAGCTTTAGAGCCCATTTTCAAAGAAATTTTATGCTGAATTATGCTAGTGTAAAAAATCTTAAGGTCTTCATATGACCAAGAAAAAATATCAACAAATTCCCTCATAAGTTTAACATACATGCTCTTCTTCTCTTCTGACAATGCTTTAGACAATTTTATAATCTTTGGATCTTCAAGAGTGCCAATATTTCAATCAAACACATTATTTTCCTGACTTTGAATTAAAGATTTCTTGGAAACATCATTGTTGTCAAACAATATTTCCAGTGGGACCAAAAATTTTGGAATGTGATTTGTCTTTAACTCCAAAATTTTACTCCCTACTACTTTATTTTGAAAAGGAACATTTGATTGCATTTATGTCTCATCATTTTGATTCTCTTGGTCAAGAAATTGCAGAAAATTCATCAATAGTTTCTAGAAATTTTTTCAGTTCCTGGTCATCACCGAAAACTTGCCAGTGTTTGATGTTATTTGGGATTGAAGGTCTATGTTTAACTTCAATTTCATATCTCAAATTGGAGCATAATGGAGCCTTGAAATTGCTAGTTTCTAATGCTAGTGAATCTTCCTGCTGATTAAATTTTCTCTGAACAAAAGTGATATTAAAATCCAAAAAGAAGTTTTCAACAAAATCCCGTAAGTCATTCATGCATTGCTTCAGTCTTTGCTTCTTTGTCTGATGAATATTATTGACTTGATGTATGACTAATTCGAAATCTCCAAAAACTGCTAATTTGTCAATCCCCATATCTTTTGCAGCTCCTAATCCCAACAACAAAACTTCATATTCTGCAATGTTGTTGGTAGTTTCAAATTCCAGTTTATAGAACATAGATATAACTTCTTTAGAAGGAGAAATGATTACAACCCCAACACATGATCCTCCTTTTGAACATGAACCATCAAAACACATTTTCCACACTGAATTTTCCATCTCCTTTGCTTTCTTACCAATGAGATTGTTATTTGACGGTTCAAGAAAATCATCACTAATATGAAATATGGTTGAGCCAATTTCATTGTCTACTGCATAGATAGGGTGATTTCCTGTATTGTCAAGATCAATTACAATATAAGAAAGTACGAATTCTCTGTATAGTTTTCGATGTTGTCCCCAAAAAATAGGTATGGTGGCATATGTCAGATCGATTTGCAAAGATCCACCCACTTTTTTAGCCCAAGACCTAGACAACAACATTCCAAACTTTGGTGGTATATCATCCACTATAATTTCCATAACAATACTCTGTATAGGCAGTTGAGACAATGTTACAACCAAATCTTTGATAACTCCTAAACACTTGGATTTTTTAGAGTCAAAAGAATAGAGATCTTGGTATGGTTTTGTGATATCTAACTCTAACTCATCCATAACCACCTTCGACATAACATTATGTGAAGCTCCAGAGTCCATGAGACAATATGCATAATTTTATCATGAATGTTCAGGGATATATAAAATGGAGGTGAAGAATCAGATTTATCTTCAATATGTGGACCAACTGCAATAGAAGGATTTTCATCTTGCAAATTTACTATATCTGAAGAAATAACAAATGCATGAGATTGAAAAACCTTCAAGATAGAATGTTTAAAAGGCTCATTCTTCATTAGCTCCACCAAAGGCACATGCATTTTAATTCTATTTATCTCGTGCTCCAAATTAAAAGGAGACAACTGCATTTCTATTTCTTTTACATCTGAAACACCTACTTTGATAAGCTGTTGACGCTGATCTATTTTTCTTGGCCCCTGCTTGGCTAGAGTATTTGTCTTCTTAATCTGATTTTGAGCATTTGGTTTCGACCCACTTTGTTTAGACCTTAATTCATACTTCTTTTGAGGCTCATTCTGAAAATTTTCCTCTTCTTGATCATCAAAGTGTTTTGATATCAAAGAATCCTCATATTCCTATTGAGTCAAGTGATTGGTAGGAAGCTCAATTCTATTTAGAAGAACTATAGAATTTTCTTCAACACCATCACTTTCTTCTATTTCTTAAACCACATTATTCTAGAAAGGGGAAAGATCCTTTGGTCTCCATGATTCCTTCTTTCTCTCTGCATAATCTAAGGAGCATTCAATGGTCTTTTAGATTGATTTGTATTCCTATTCCCACCTTACTGAACATGTATATTTAGATTCTTTGCTTCCAAATTCAATCTGGCCAATTCTGATGTTAGAGTCTTCAACATTTTATCCATTTCATCAATTTTTGGATCAGATGTGGTTGTATTGGAATAACATGGGACATACTCTTTCTGCTTCTTTCTGTCTCTGTCATATTTTTTCTTTAGTCTTTCTACTTCCAGAATATTTGACTCTACCTCGATATTTTCCTCCTGCATTGAGCTCAAACTAGCATACCTTCTTTCTCTCAACAATAGGGAAAATTCACCATCAAAGGCATTCAAAAAATTACTTTTAGCAGAGGTTTCAATAGGCTTGATTTCATCGGGTATTTTTGTATACATTTTATTAAACCTTTTAGTAAAATCTGACACAGACTCACCACTTTTTCTTTTCAGGGCTCCAAACTCAATGATATAATACAAGTAATCCTTTTTGTCTCCCCACTGTTTCAAAAAATTCTCATCTAAAATGCCAATATCTGGAATAGAACTTGCAGGAAGACCTCAGAACCATTTTCTTACTTATCCATCTAGACTTTGAACACACACTCTCATCCAAACATATTATTTCTCTATATTGAAATTATTTGCAAAACTATAAAAAGAGGCTAAGTATTCTTCAACAGTAACATCACCCTCCCCATTGAATTTGGGAAAGTATTTCATGTAATCTCCAGTTGGGAAAGTGCTTAATACTAGAGGTAAAACTAGGGGTGCATATCTAGCAACAATGATAGCATCCATCCTATTTACAACCATTGTTTGAGCAACCAGAGTATGTACTTTAGGTGGTGATGAGGGTTGAGATGTAAAAAGTGAAAATAATGTTTGGATTTATGACTTTAAGAATACTTCAATAACAAGGATATTATTAAAACCTTTAATTTCTGGTTTAGCTTTCTTAGAGGTGCTTGGATGAGGAAAATATGATCAATTTCTTCTTTTGTATACTTAGGGAAGTCTTTGATGGGTCTTCCAAGAAAAATAAACTCTTCATCATCTTCGTCTTTAATGAGGTAAGAAAAAGGATTCCACTCTTCAACTATTTGGTCACCTAACTGAAGAGCTACTTGTTCTTCTAAAGAAACAATTTTAGGCCTGTCCTCAACCATTTCTGAAGGATCAATAATAGGTTTTTCTTCAATAACATGAAATAATATTTTTTTCAGAAATAGTAATGGATTTTTAAGGAGAAGAAATTGTCTCTTCAGAAGAGGAATTACCTTTAGAAGAAGAGGATTGGCCCAAAGTATTCTTTGATTTTCTTAATAATTTTTTCTGGATATGATAATGCTGGAACAACCTTGGGGTCCAGATTTTTTCTGGTTACTCTTTTTCTTGAAGTTGAAGATGATACTGGGGATTTAGTAGGCTCAGACTTCGGTCCTTACACTTATCTTTTAGGAGCCAAAACTTCCGCAATGGAGTCGCCAGGTGAAAAACATGCAGTCTAATTTGTGTCTAACTCTTGTCCACCATCAAAACTTCCGCAATGGAGTCGCCAGGTGAAAAACATGCAGTCTAATTTGTGTCTAACTCTTGTCCACCATCAAGAGCTAACTCTTCTCAATGTAGTTATTCCTAGGGAAAGATATCTTCATTCTTATTTCCTCAACAATAGTGCCAAAATATGTTATTCCTAAAGTTGTCCCTTACTACTAAGGGGCAAGCTAGGGCACCTCAGTTATTTCAATGATTTATATTTGTAAATCAAATTGAGTTTATAAATTGGTTTGTGGATCAGGTAGTTGATATTTTGGACAACAATTGGTCAAGTTACACTTTGAATTAGGTTTCCACAACATCAAATTAGTCAAAGGAAATCACTTTGATTAGCTAGATGAATAAAGTAAAAGGCCGATGAAAGAGAATTTACAAGTTACAATCTGTTCACTTGTAAAGAAGAAATTTTAAATTCCCAAATAATATTTAGAAACAAAAAATGATCATTTTAAATGAAAATACTGAAAAGATGAATTTAACATTAATGAATTTTTTAGGAGAAGAAATTGTCTCTTCAGAAGAGGAATTACCTTTAGAAGAAGAGGATTGGCCCGAAGTATTATTTGATTTTCTTAACTTTTTCTGGATATGATAATGCTGGAACAACCTTGGGGTCTAGATTTTTTCTGGTTACTCTTTTTCTTGAAGCTGAAGATGATACTGGGGATTTAGTAGGCTCAGAATTTAGTCCTTTCACTTCACTTTTAGGAGCCAAAACTTCCGCAATGGAGTAGCCAGGTGAAAAACATGCAGTCTAATTTGTGTCTAACTCTTGTCCACCAT
>CBVK0101431622.1:0-21961 GCA_900067695.1 Picea abies
AAGGAGAAACCATCGATGCACACAAAATTTGAAGCACTTTGGGTTGGACCATATGTCATTGAGAATATTATGGGTTTTAATGCTTATATGCTCAAATATATGAAGGGGACAATGTTAATGTTGCCTGTTAATGGGAAACATTTGAAAAGTTTCTTCGCCTGAAATTTTCTCATTTCCTTGTACATAGTTTTTAATTTATTTTATACAGCCTTACTATTTGACTCCATAGCCCAAAGGATAGAATCATCTGGTCATGAATATTATGGATTCTTGAAAACCTACATGGAGTCATCATCCCACAGTTGGAGCCATTTGTTGAGACCATTTTGTGCTTCCATGCTTTCCTTCCATATTCTATATTCCCTACTTCTTTACTCCATTTATTTTCCCTCTTCTATACCTCCCCTTATCCCGTTTTTATTTATCCCTTCTTTTCTCCCTTTTTGGTTACTATACTTAGCCATATTTCAGTTCGCAGGTTCGTGGGCCTTCATTTCCACCCACTTACTCCATTCATAAGTTTGTTTTCACACTTAGCCATATTTCAATTTTGCGGGTTCGTGGGTTTAAACTTTCACTCTCCATTTTCTGTGACCCTTACTTTGAAACCCAAGTTCCATGATCTGCATTTTTACCATCGCTTAAACTTTATCCTTGTTGCAGGTAACATCATCCAAAGTATTTCATTCCTCATGCATGTGATTCTGAAAAAATATTCCTCTACACTTGGTATATTTTTTATCATCTCTACAACCACGGGTTTTGTTGGTTCCTGGGTTGGTGGGTTCATGAAAATATTATAGTGGAATTCTCTCTCGCCCATTCCCTCCCTTTTGTAGCTTTTCCCGATACACATTAAGTATTGTTTAATGCTAAAAATATTTGTGCAGTCCCCAAAAAGATCATCATTAATGGAGAAATGATCGAGGAATTATTCATTAAATCTCATTAAATCTTGATTTTCCAAGGGATTAAAATATCGTTATCTTTCCCAAAAGATTTATTTGAGATTATTATCCATCTGAAGAAATGGTTCTTTCAACCTATGGCAACATCATCTAGACAACAATTTTGTGGTGATACTCTGAATATCTTTGGCCGTGAAGACCAAAAATTCCAGTGGTCAGGAGTATATTGGTATTATTCCTCCCCTTCTACACAAAAAGATGGGGATGTAATTTGGACATATGGAATCACTCGTGTTGGGTGTGTTCCTGAGGTTTTTGATTATAAGGAAATCATTGCATGGTCTATGGACAAGTACATACCAAATAAAATAATAATACAACTCCAGGGTCATTCTCTGATTTCTCTTTCACCTCAAGTTTTCCGCAAGATGTTAAAGTTGTCAGAGCCGACTTTTACTTTCAAAGGTGAAGATTGCAGAGAATTCTTAAAAACATATAACAATGGTCTTGACCTCCTGCCGAAATATTTGGAGAATCCTGCATCTATCACATTAGACATAACCAAAATCCAGGTTGAGTCTTTAAAAAATCCCTATCGAGAAATTGCATGGATATTTACCAGGGTGCTAGGTCAGGAAAACACTACTTCTGTCTCTCGCATGATTTTATATATTATGTATTTTACAGTTCAAGAACATACCATTTTTTATTGGGGAAAACTCATTTGTATTGAAATATCTTCCCAATTATCACACTATAAAAATGACATAAAATTCTTTATGGCCTCTTATTTGAAATTTTCTATTGTGCATTGTTGCCAATTCCCAAACTTAACCATCAGTAAAAGGGTGAATTGTGAAACATATCTAGTTACCTTTTGGTATCAAGCATTGTGGAGGCATAAGACCCCTCTGTTTTTCTATGAAGTTTATAATGATTTTGTTTTAGTCTTTAAAAAAAAATTGTTGGGTTAAAACACTCCAAGGATATATGTTCAAGATACCAGAGTTTTAGAGAAAAAGGGGACAATATAGAAAATGGAGAATCACAATATCATACGGATATTTTTCTCAAAAGATAATCCTTCTTTTCTCCCATATTACTTATCTAATAAACTATTTATTATAGAGGTGGTGAGGCAATATAACTTCTGGTTACATTTTTTCCATGAAAAAAGGAAAAAGAACTTTATTCCCCTTGGAAAAATTGAGAGTTCACACAAGTTGCCCGTGAGAAAGAAAATAAAAACTCAGTGCAAGAGGAGGAAGATAATCTTATAGAAAATGATATCCAAATATTTTCCTTGGAGGATATGGAACTAGAAACAAACATTGAAAAAACAATTCCTGCAATACAACAACATGAGCATATGACTCAACAAGATTGTTTTATTGGAAGTCATTGGAAATGAGACCTTTAGTGAAGATTAATCCTTCACTTTTCAAAGTTTTGTTTTTGACAAAGAATCTAAAAAGTTGATTGTAGAAATAAGTGACTAGAAGAATAAAAAGCGAAAGGCCCACTCAGAGGTCAACCTAAAGTATATGCGACCATCCCAGATTTCCAAAATCCATAGGGCAACCAAAAATGCACTCGATGAATCTATTGATGTTCTAGAGGATGAAAATTCCAAATTAAAAGATAAGATCACAGAATTGGAGACTTCCTTGATGCCTCTTCCAATCCTGGCCATTCTTTTGTCAATGATTAAACCAACTACACCTGGTATTAAGATAAAGGGATATTCAAGTTTTCTCACAGCGATCTGAAGTTATGCTGAGAAAAACATTAAAAAGATTTCAATGTCATTGATAATAGAGGCATGGGATGTATAAAAAATATTGTTTCTTTCGGTTCAAGGGAGCATGCATTTCATGAATATTTCCAAGATGATTTAAAGAATGAATAAGGATTCTACACATATGTTGTATTACCATTTTGGATGAAAGTCTCAAACATGATAGAATTGAAAAGAAGATAAGAATATCTACCTTCTCCAAATCATATTAAACAGTTGAATGCCTGTTGGAAAGAAATATCAAGAATTTGAGAAACATTGTCTAAGCATGCAATGAAGCCATAGTGAAAATAGAAGAATTATTCATAAGGCTCACAAAGACAAATTTAGTAGGAATCACTGATGAGGTGCAAGATCCTAAATTAATTTTCAATTTAATATTTATGACAAGATAAAAATTTGATGAACAAGTGGAGATATTAAAGGGATTATCGACTGAGAAATTTAATGGCATAATTGAATATGGTGAAGAAGAGATAGATAATTGGTTGGTTGATTATTCTATGAAAAATAAAGATATTTAAGAGGCCATCCACGATATTTTTCATGACCTAAGAGATTTAGAAGGTGAATTGTTTAATATCAAAATTAGGCATGAAATAAAAGTTGCGCCAATGAAAAGCTACATTGAATATTGGTTTAAGAAGGAATTTGATAAATTAACTAAAGAATGCCAAGAAACAACAGTTGAGACGGTTCCTATAACCGTCAATGAGGAGACTAAAAGGAAAACAACAAGCAAGTGAAAAAAAGAGGATACCATCATAGTAAGTTTATGTTGATCACATCTTACTTTGTTTATTAGTTTTTCATCCAGTTACTCTGCTTCTTTGACTAGAAAGGTTTAACCAAAATCTGATAACTTCTTCATGTCTTCTTTCCAGGTCTTTCTACTCTGCCTTCACCCACCATATTCTCTCCACAACTTACTTCTTGTTCACATTTACTTTTATGGTCCGTGGGAGCCCCAATCCCAGTCCTCAAGACAAATGCATTTTAATTTCAAACTTTGTAACATACTTTAATATGTTTTTAGAAGTCCCAAGAGAACTATTTTAGGATCAATATCGACGGTGTTTTATAACTCTGATTTTTGAGTATAAAATATTTGAGATTGATCTATCATTTTTTTCATTTGAGCTGCACATGTGTCTACTCTATTAAAGTTATCTTATGCATACATATATTTTATTTTATTTTTATGTGTGATCATAAACCTTTAGTTTAGCTATGATGGATGTGAGGAAATTTTTCTTATGTTTTCAAATGTGTGACGTATGAGGTTCCTGGTCATCTCTCAAGAATTATTTTCAAAACAAAACATTTTATTTTCTGCAACTTTTATCCTTCTTTAAATATCACGGTGGACTTTCTCAAAAGTCCTATATCACTTTGGAAACCTAGAATTCAAAGATTATCATAAAATAGAGAGGATTAACACCTCTATAAAAACACATGAGGATTCATATCCTCGTGAGGTTGTCATTTTGGCCTTGATGGATTCAAACGTCAACACCCTCCTGTTGGAATTCCATGGTTAGGTCCTTAAAGTCCATGAGTATGGGGCCAAGAGTGTGTAACTATTCAACACCAAGCACAATATCAAAAATTCCCATATCTATAGAAAATATGGGATTTCATGTGGTACTGACCCATTTGTAGGTGCACATTTTCAAAATGCCCACCACATTTCATGGAACCACCATTGGCAATCATGATTTGAAAATTGTTGACTTCACAGATATAACAATTGGTTTCTTGGGAAATGCAACGATGAATAAAATTATGGGTATTTCCATAGTCAATTAGGATGATGAAATTTCGATGCTTAATGTGTCTAATTAGATTGAGGGTTTGGGGAATAGAGAATCCATTGAGGGTGTTCAGTGAAATGAGCGGTTCAACTTCTGGTGGATTAGAGGGTGGATTAAGATCAGTTGGTTCAGGTAGCTCCACCACCAGGGGGAGCCTCCACCTCTTCATCAGAAACATCCTTAGGGATGGGCATAAAAAACTTATGTTCCTTACACTTGTGCCCCAAAAAATATTTTTCATCACAATTATAGCAAAGAATCTTGAGTTAGCATTCAACCATTTCTGCCCGAGTCAATTTCTATATTTTTCAGTGGGGTGGACGAAGGGGCCTGGATTGGAGGGTTTACGGTGAGGAATAAAGGAGGGTTTTTTAGTTTGGGAGGAGACTACATGTTTTGCATCCTTATCTCTTTTAGTAGCTTCCATCCAAGTATGGGGGTGAGCCATGAGGACGTGGGCATGAATTTCATCATTTAGGCCACTGATAAGGAATTCCTGAAAAAAGGCATTTGACATGCCCTCCATGCGGAAATCCAAGTGCTCAAAGGAAGATATAAAGTCTTCAACTATGCCATATTGTTTCAACTTGGTCAAGGGATTAGATGGTGGGTGTCAGTGTCAATTCGTTCATAAATCTTTGCAACAAATTGTGTCCAAGCCACATACCCTTGGGGTGCATTTTTTCTCCATTGCCATCATTTCCATCATTCAGGATCTAGATAGAGAACACTGTAACAGAGTTTTTCCAACTCATCAGTAATTCCATGCAAAGAGAAATAGTGTTCCATTTGAGTAACCCAGCTCATGGGATCCGAGCCATGAAAATTGTTCACCTCCACTCTAGGAAGATGCAGGTCTCGTTGAAAGTGGTTGGAATGAAGGGACGTATAATGGGAGGATTTAGTGCCTTCTGGATTAGTATAAGGTGGGGAAAAAGAGAAAAGATCTTAGGCTTGCTTAAACAACGTGTTCAAGTTGTTTACTACTTGGAATTGCCGACACATGGTGGTCAAGTTGGTCACTACTGCAATAAGTGTTTTTAAGGGGGTCAACCAATAATTTATGCTATCAATGTTGGAAGTAAGGTCAAAGATATCCTTCATATTTTTCTCATTGACTTTGTCTAGGGAAGTGATGCAGGTATCCTAGTCTTGGCTGCGGGTGTGGGCTATTGGGGAGGGAAAGGGGCAAGTGGGTCCACATAGAAAAAACTGTATTGGAGAATGGTACCACTATGATCAGTGCAAAGAGAGGAAGTCAATGGAATATGTGCTAAATAAGAGTGCCAGGAAGGGGGCTCGGGTCCATGGGAAAAGACTTAAAAATGATAGGTATCAATGCAAGCAGGGTGAAGAAAGGAATCTAATGAGATAGGTCCCGAATAAGGGTGCCAATGGGATCGATATACACTTTTTTTAACTTCTCCAGAGTTATACTCTGACTTAAATACTGCAATAACGAATGGCCCAAATTGTTGATAGGAAAAAAATGTAAGAATTTCACAACCAAATTACATAAGGAAAGGTTGTGCTACAATAGATCTCATTTGTTCCTTTTTTGTTCTGTTTCTTTCCCAGGGGTTGGGGTTTACATGGTTCCTATCAACAAGGGTTTTCCCTTTGTTATAACTCTCTGATATACATGCGAGGTAAAATATTAGTACTCGACCCAATATCTCGGGGCACCAACTAAGGAGGATCTATCGTACCCTTGGCCGTACTACCCGATTACGTAGGTACTAGAGAATATCTTCCCAACTTATGTTCTCGGTGTCACCATAACAGTTAGGAAACTGATCGACTAATATAGAGATGGTTTCAGGAGACCTAGGGAACTCCTTATATACTTGCTTGTATGTGGGAGTGATGACCAAGTACATATTTTGTCCAATGTGGTACTACTCGAAGGGTACCAACAAGGGTTACATAGGTTTCCAACAAGGTGAAATGTTTGTTTCTAGGCAACCCTGTGAAACCGTCTGTATTTCTTGCATGTAGTCTTCCCCACTACAGTTTTACCCACTGAGCGACATATCTTTGTGCTTTAAATAGGCCGATAGTGCACGTCTCTACCCTAAAAAATTATCACAATTTTTGTAGAGTAAATTACTCTAATACCATTTGTTAGGTACCCGATCTATTATATTAAGCAGAAAACAAAAATACTGCAGAAAAATACTAGCGGAAGAATAAAATGTAGAGAACCACAACAAAAAACAACACCTTTAATGATAGGAATCAATGTTCACTTGCCTCTTCGAGGGAGCAACCTCCAGTAGAGCAATTCTCTATTACAATAATTCTTAAGACAAAGTTTTCTCATGCCTCTTACTCTTATTTATACTAATTCTATCTTCTAAAGAACATTCTAGATGAAGATATTTCTAGAAGTACAAGCTTCTATTAGGTCTTCTTACATTGACTTGTTCACATTTATTAAATAGGACATATTAACTAATGTTGGCCTTTATTACATGGAAAATAGATTATTCTACCTACGTGAGGGGTTAGGGAGGTTAGGTCCTTAACAAATTATGCTTCATAATTTCTCACAAACAAAAGATGCTTTTCCAATCCAAGAAAAAAGAACACATTAAGTAAGAGGAACATTTTACCTTGCATTTGTAAATGCACATTCCTTTACCTACATTTTTTTGTTCTTCTCCACCACCAAAATCACAAAATTAGAACTTGTTTTTAATTTACTACAAAATCAAAACACCGATCCATTCTTATAGAAATTTTGTGATACATTGGAATCAATATACCAATTAAAACTTGTTCACATCGAACTCTTTATTCCTAGCCATGAAAACATAAAAATCCTCATATTTATGCTCATAAACATTAGCTTGCTTCTTCTTGTTTCAATTTCTAGAATAGGTCCCTTCCATTCTTCTTTTATCTCATAATACATTGTTGGTTCATCGCGCCTCTCCATTACCTAGCCTCGTTACCTCCACCTCACCCCCAACGACATCCACTATTTGCATCACATCCTCCGAGCCTAAGAAAGCTTTAATTTCGAGTCTGTGCGATTTACACATAAACCCTAATCCTGAACCTAACATTCTCAAACTTGCTACCATTCAGTGCGACGCATATAAAAACCCTAATCTCGAACTAGACATCAAAAAACCTAATTTTGAACGATATATCAATCACCTCCAATATTGAGGACACCCTGTGGATCAAACCTATTCTCTACCAGTCTCCGACATCACCACCTACATTACAAATCCAATCAACGCTTCTACTTCAATTCTAAACAAAATTGGTGATCTTAACAGTGGTATTTTTACCTAGTAGTGTGAACCAATCTACGACCAGGATACCAAGAACTGCACCCTTATCCAAAACCCGAATCTGGCCTAAAATATTATGTTTGTTTCCCAAGTTAATTCCTCTAACCTCTCAAAATCCCCGAACTCCATTTCTCATTAATCTTCCTCTTCATTAATAATCTCTGATTACAACAATAACCCTAACATGTTTCATAATCCAAGGTCTGAACATGTTTCCTTGAGCATCCTTTGCTAATAATCTCACCTTCTCTCTACCCTCTTTGGACCGCCTTACACACAATCATACCTCTCCTCCCCTTCTTCTACTCCATTCATGGTCATAAATTTATGGAAAAAGGATTTAATTTTGCTCTAGCTTTTAGATGTAGCTCAAGTATATCACTGATACTAAGTACAATTGAATTGCCAAATCAACCATACCGGTGTAATTCTAGCCTCAGCTCCTTATTACTCCTCTAGCCTCATCATCTAGCCTTATCATCTCTTGAAATTGGAAAACCTCTTAATAATTTTAATTGCAAAGATGACTACAAACTTAGTTAATCCTCCAAACCCACCATCCACCCCTTCAACATTAAACTGCATGTTTTCATTGGTAGCTCTATTTCCATCCTTTCCTTTTTATCTTCTAACTTTACTCGGTTCCTCTCATTCTAATTGTTCCCTATGTTTCATCAATTCCAACTTGTAGAAGCCTTCTTAATTCTTTGTTTTCTCTTTATCTATTTAATTTAATTCTTTCTCATTATTATCATCACCATTGCTTCATAACAACGTTATCACTCTTTTATTTCAAATTTTATTTTTCATAATTAATTTCTTTCCTATCAACATTATTAATTAATCTTTATGATTTTTTTTTATTACTAATCTATCCCAATTTTTAATATTCTATTATTCTCAACAACTTGATATCTTATTTCAAAGGATAACTTGAATACTTCTTTATTTTATTATCCTCAACTTTTTCACTATAAATTTTTAATATTTGGATCAATTTGACTACCAATTCTCCTTCCTCACTTCAATTTTGGCTATCCTCCTTTTTAAAGACATATCCCAACACTCTTTTCTGAACTTTTGTGTCAGCCTGTCCCCATGGTATTGCAGTTGTACTACTCTGTACCCACGATATGGCGGTTGTACGCGCCTATTTCCTCATCATTGTACAGCTCCCTGATTCTTTACGTAATTTCTCTTACACAGTCACAACCGCACTGCGAGGGTTGAAAGTTGAAACCGACTCCGCCTGTTAAATTCGATGGTTATGCTAAATTTGTTAACCGTACTACGCTGGTTATGCCAAATTTGTTAAAGGTACTACGTAATACTTTGCCTTAAATACAATCAAGCGATTGAATGGTTGTTGTTTTGTTGAGGATGAATTAGGTTTTCTTTAAACAATGAGGTAACAATACATTTGATGAATGATTAAGACAATAGAGTCGACCCAAGGGAACTAGCAAAACATGGGAAGGGTGACCAAAGACATCCCTTAACATGAAGAAATAAGGAAAACATTAACATGGGTAGTAGCTTCCAATTCAAAGGATATCATGGCAAAGTGAATGATATGATGGGGAAGTGACTCAACCTAAGGTGGAAGGATGAGTAAGGATTGGTAGGAAAATTGGTTTAACAAAGCTCAATTTCGATGATGAAATTGGTCTTGAAAAAACTTAGTGACCATGGTAACTTAGTTGAAGGACACACGTGGGTGACTTTATGTAGATTCTAGGTGTTGAACGCTGACATGGGATGCTTAGAAAGCAAGTCCTAAGAAGCAAGTAGGAAACCGGCAAGCTCAGATACCTCTCTCTATCAAGGGAGACAATAATGAGTACTCATTATAAGACTCAAGGGACTTAATAAATTGGGAAAAGACCCTAACTCATAGGAGTGCCTTTCTTCCCCTCAAATTTTGATTTTTATGACACTTTTGGATTTTTCATTTTGAAAGAATGAAAGAGTAAAGAGAGGAGGGAGGTGCTCGTGTTACAAGAAAATGTGTTCCCAAGCATATAAGGGAAGATACTTGAAATATGGTCTAAAGCAAGCAAGGTGGAAGATATGGAGCAATTGGTGAACACACTTGGCATGTGCCTCCCCTCTAACGGTGAAGATTTACATGTAATTAGTGTAACAAAGAAAACAAGCAGCAAGTGATAAAAAACTATGTGCAACAACAAACAACCAACAAAAAGGGTGGGAGCTTCTATGGGAATGGACAAAAGTAGACAAGAGAGTAGAATGAGGCTCCATCTGAAAAATCTATCTATAAGGGCTCTCGGTCCTAAGGAAAAATCTTAGGTTGTATGTTAAATGAAAAAGTGGTGTTACCATAGGGAAACCCATCATATGAAGGTTCTATCATCAAATGCGTGCAAAGGTGAAGAAGCAAGATGACCTAACTCACCAACATTCAATGGGGATGATCCTATGATAAATTTGATTGGAAAAAGGTTTAGATGCAACATTATAGAGGGAGATCCTAATTCTATATATCAATTCAGGAATAAAATTTACCAAGCCAACCATGGTTAAGAGAATGATCCAATGGTACCAAAAGATCAATTAAAGGTTCCGTCCTAAGGAAACAACAATTGGAAATTCTCAGTAGAATCTTTGTGGGCTATAAAATTCATGGAAGTATTCAAAACCTTAAATTTCTCAAGAGCATCTCAATCGATGAAAACATTAACAATCTATGTTCTAAAAAATTGGGCTAAGGAATTGTCTTTAAAATAAGATGGGGCATGCAAAGAGGCATGGAAACAATCAACATCACCAAGCTTACATATATTCTAAGGGTCAGTTAGTGGATTAGTTTGGCCTAGGAAGAATGTCAATAGAACAACCTAGATGGAGGTCATCCAAAAGAGTATCTAAGGAATTCATGGGATCTAAGAATTCTTCATTGTCATGGCATATCATGGTTGAAGTGGAAAAGAAAATTTGACACATGGGTGGAGAAATTGGTTCCTTTACCCCAAAGGTAAAGGTACAATTTCAATCTCCAAGCCTAATTCATTCAAAGGATTTAAAATCTCATGCTTATTGGAAGTAGATATTGTGCAAATGGTAAAAGTGATCATACGATGCATTTACAAAGGATGTTTTTCCAACAAAATAATAGGATCAAACTCAGTATGAGAAATTAATGGCATGGCATTATTTTTAGTCAAATGTAGTTGAGGATTAAGTTATGGGAGTTTATCAATGGTGAGAACATGTCCTTCATGTGAAAATTTAATCACTCAAAAGAGAGAACACACATGCATTTTCATGGCATATACATAATCATGCCCAATTGATACAATGGCTAAAATAGTCTTACAACTTAAAACTCAATTGGTATATAAGGAAAATTCCTACATATTCACATTGTCTACCATGAATGGCACATAGTGTGGTCATAAGTGTGACAAGGGAAGGGGAACTTTAAAACTACCAAACATATAATGACATAACATAAGAGGAGGCTCCTTGATATAGTATGCATTGATGAATTATGAACTATTTATGAACTGGGACCCTAATTTTAAAATAATAAGAAAGGAGACATGTCTATACAAGGGTTTCCAAGTCAAAGGCAATGGCATTATAATATAAAGGGTCCACACTTCCATTTTTCTTATAACGAGAATATCTAGTGGGTGATACCCCTTATTTAGGAGATTTTGACTAAACAATGTTGTAGATATGTTTCCAAGGTAATGGAAAATCAAAGAGTTCAAAGAAGGTGGAGCTCTAACATCACAAGTAGTGGGTTCATGTAGAGAGGAGTGTTGGAACAATGTTTCAAGTTATTGTGGGGTCATTTGTTTAGTCATTTGGGCCCTTAATCTTCAAAGTTTTACAAGATCAAGATAGAGTTGAACATATTATATTGCACACAAATAACAAAAGGATGTTTAGGTTGTTTTGACCCTAGTTGGAATTATATTTTTCCTCAAAATTAGCTATAGTTCCCCCTTACCTCAAGGTTCCTATTCTTATGTTTCATAGACTTCCTCTTCTTCTTCTTAGATTGTTCCTGGTTACTAGTTTGGATTTTATTGGAGATCAAATTTTGGGGAGGTTGGGAACGAGGATGTAGGACCAAATTAACATGTGGCGATGGAAAGGGGTGAGGATTGGTATAATGTGGAGTAAAATGTATCCAATATTGGAGTCCTATGGTTAATTTTGGGAGGTTAATGGTAGTCATGATAAGTGCACCAACATTTCCAAGTGGTGTAAGGTTGTTATTCACTAAAACACTGGCCATGATACACTATAATAACTTGCTACAATGGGCCTATTAGAGGGAAAATCTCACCAATTGGCGGTGATCAAGATAAAGAGACAAGGGGAAATTCTAGGAGAATATGAAACTAATATGTCTCAAAGGTTAATTTAGAGAAACAAATGATGGGTTAATTAATAAATTATTCTCATGGTTTATTTAGTGTCTCAAGGTTAATTTTTATGTTATAAAAATCAACTTAGCTTGACTACACATGATCAATAATTAAGAAAAAATATCAATAACCCAAATACATAGAACAATCTAATATTAGAAATAGACTAATCTAATCTTGATGTTCTAGGAAAAAATAAGATATAAGTATAAGTTAATTTAAGGTTTGTCACTTAATGATTATTGCATAGTCGTGTTCTTTTCACTCTTTCATGAAACCCATCTAGGAAAATATCATAAACCAATGAATTTGATAATTTGTTGCTAAATACAATACATGTGCAATGTGTGATCTTAATGTGTGATATTGTAGGACATATATTCATGTAAATGCTTAAAATGAAAATAATGTTGAAACATAGAGGATAGAGGTGCTACAATGCTAGAAAATCCCTATAGAAGCATCAATGTGTAGATAGAGAGAAAGCAAATGAGAAAATTTCCCTAAAAACGAAAAATGATTATTTCATCACTAAGTGCTAACAACGTTGGTTTCCTTCAATTAATATCATTATAGTGCTAAATATGTCTAAACAATAATGCTACCAAGAGAAAACTGAGAAAATTAAGAATGAATGTCAAGGAACGTTCACATGGCCTTCAGGTGTCATAGATCTCACACAGATCAAGTTATTAATGTAAAACCAAATCGAAAATTCACATAGGAAATACATAAGCCCAATCTATAGAATATATTAAAAAGGAAATGCGTTTCTCCCTTGTGTATTTTCCATTTTGTTGATGAGATTTTTCATATTGTATGTTCTACTAATTTCCCACTAGCAGATTGGTATGCTAGTGAAAGGAAAAATAAATAGAGTTTTACACTTCTGAAAAAATCATGAAAAAAAGCTAACTAGGGCTTTGATGGATCATCCAATCTTTTTAGTTGAGCTAGAGAAACAAGATGATGAATAACTAGATCCAAATAAGCTTCACATGAGACAAGAAAAAGCACCTTCCCTATTCTATAATGTAAAAACACTAGGTCTAACACACAAAGTAAAGTAGAAAATCGGTGTCTACTTAATTAATTCAATGAAAGGAAAACATGATAAGAAACATTAAACCAAAAACAAGAAAATATTGGTGGTTCGGGGGGTGGGCAGATTGAGAAATAATATTCTATTACAAATAGAAACAACTACAATAGTGGATCCATATCTTTCTATTATGAGATGGATCAAGTTCCTTTCTCCTCGGGGTTTGTTCCTCTTAAGGATATCTCTATTGTTATGGTGTTTAATGGATTTCTGTTATGGTGTTTAATGGATTTCTCCTAATTCTCCATATGTAACTTGGACAAGTAGATACATAGGTGCAAATTGGGAAAGTAGTCTACACAAAGGTACACATTGGGAATTCCTTTATATGACAAGAATAAACTTTGTCAAAAAAATAGATCAACATCCAAGATCAAGATCTATTTAAGAGATCCTAGATCAATTTAAGATCTAAAATCCACGATCACAACCCCAAGTGAAGGAGGCCTTTTTATATGCTTATTGGCCCTTTTATGGTTTTCTCATGAAGAATACATCCATATTCTAGAGGCTTCCAAATATATATGTACTTTGGGTGCCCCTCAAGTGATCAACTTTGATAAAAACAAAATTAAGGGTATGTTGTGATAATTGTTTACCTTGTCAAAAGGGGAGTTGAAAATGACCCAATGTGAGTGGTTTTATCTCTTATTTCAGGAAGATAAAGGTGTTTTTTTTACCTAACCTTGAAAATATGATCATTTTCATATGTTCTAGTTGCTCTAATAACCCCATACTAGATATCATATGTCACTGCATTTCAAGATTAGGACTACTTAGTATAGGAAAAATAAAGACCAATAATAACACATGGGATTGGTAGTATATTATGAATCAAAGTCCAATAATTTCATTTCGGCCAACAACAACTATCAAGAATGACATTCATCATTGTTGTACTAAGGGATATTATGGATGTTGCACCGTTTTCTTGTGTCCTTTGATTTTTCATTCTTCATCTTTGCATGTTGTTTTGACTAATTGTCTTGAGTTTTGTTATCCTTGCTCCATCCTTTCTTCTTCGAGTTAGGTCCACCTTTACCTTTTTTATTTTGCAACTGATTCTTGGCCTAAAACTATTTCTTACCTTTTATCCATAAACAAAATCAATCTTGACAACATAACAATAGGTTATTCCTAGGAAAGAGATGTTCAAAAACTACATTTTTATTTGGATGTATATGTGTAGATTGTAATGGTATTTTAAAACCAAGTGCCACTAAGAGGCCCTGATACCCAACTTTTTACACATGGGATGAAATGTGTTGGTGTACTCCAACACACTCTAGTATTTTCCTTGGGATAGTATTTTCCATCTTATGTACCAGTCTTCATAGTTTTAACATGTAAATAATAACTTCTCCTTTAGGGCATTGGCAATCCCTCGAAGTGGGTTATATCTCATATGCTCTATAATCATCTCTAGAATGCTACACATATTAAGTATCCCACAATTTTTTGACATGGTGAAGGGACTTCAAGAGTGAGATGGTAATATTCTCACTATTGGAAATGTTATGAATAAAGGAATAACCCCTTCATTGATTTAACCATATTTTCAAAGCTTATGTGTTTATCTTGCCTTCATACATAGGGATATCAAAATCAACCTGTAGCTTTAAGGGTGTTGTTCATCCCAAATGACCACTAGATGAAGGTGCCTCCATCATTGTTGGGATTCGTTGAAGGATTTGGGAAAAATAATCCATCCTTTTCATTCCTTTGTGGCGTGAGGAATTCTTGGAGGAACAACTTAATAGGATCCATTCTCTTATGTCTTTCCTTTCCTAAATATATATTTTTACACACATAGAAGAATGGAGAGGAAAAACTTAAAAGAGAGAAGAAATACAGTTTCATATTGTATTACACGCTTCAAAAATTTGTTCTACATATGTGAGAGATGAGAGAAGTTACATAACTTATTTGTGAGAGATGAGAGAGAGAAGTTAGAAAACTTATTTCTCGTTTATTTGTACAACTATTAAAAAATTACTTTATTAATAACTTAATGCATTGTTATTAAGTTAACCTATATACATAAAGTGTTAAATGACCATTAATTAAATAATTGCATTAACATTTCACCTTAATAATAATTCTATAAAATACACAAAGATTATCTTTAAATTTGACAAATTTATGTGTATTGAGTGGCTTGGGGAGAATGTTTGTAATTTTCTATTATATGGTATAATATTATAGTTCAACTTCTTCATCTTTTACCAGTTTTTGAGTAAAATGACAATGCGTATCTATATGATTTTTTCCCTCATGAAATGCATGATTCTTCTCTAGTTTTAGAACTCCTTGATCATCACAAAAGGAATGGTTGGCCTAGTCTCTTCAATCATTAAATTTGCAAGTATTATCTTAATCTAAACTTCCTCAATGCCCCTTTTACTATTTCCATGTACTCTACATTGGTAGAGGAAAGTGAAACAACATGTTGTTTCTTGCTAACCCATAAAATTGTACCTATTCCAAGACTGAACACATAACTCTTTATTTATTTTCAATCACATGTAGATCGTGTCCAATCAAAATATGAATAGTCAACTAGCTAAAGTTCTTCTCTTTTTCTATATAATATTCCAAAATCTATTGTACCTTTGACATATCTCAAAACCCTTTTTTTATTGTTGTAAAACATGCTTCTTTGGAATTTGTCATGAACTTGGATATGTAGATGACTGCAAAACTAATATCAAGCCCAGTGGTTGTAAAATTGATCTAGGTGGATATTGGTGGCCACCCACCTATTCCAAATTCCAACTGGTTCATCTTGACCATTTTCAATTAAGCATGTTTCTCTGTAATGGGGACATTTCTTTGTAATTGTGGGTTTTGCACTTCCAAGGATGTATTGAATCCCTACACAACATCTAGGTGGATATTGGTGGCCTCCCACATATTCCAACTAGTTTATTTTGGAAGTTTTCATGTTAGTACATCTTTCTGTACTTCCAGGGCCATTTTGGGGCCCTAAACAATGTTTTCTTGGCTTGACACAGTCAAATTGTACACATAGGCAAAGTTTGATGGAATAATGCGTAGTTCTTGAAAAGACCTTTCCAACAGGCTATCACATGCCTAAAACAAAGATCATATGCAAAAGTTACGACCTCGGGAAGTTGATGTACTAACTTACCCCAATTGGCGCTTCATCTCCTAGGATTAGGTTTTTGGATGTCTAGGGTTTTGGAATTCATGTTTATCATAAAAATGTCGTTAGAGCCTCATTGTAATCATCTTCTTGCAAATGAGCACAACCGTCACATCTCTCCTTAGAGATAAAGCTGCCACCATTCTAACAAGTCTTGCACTCTGTATTTTTACAGTCTCTGTACATTTCTTTCATTAATAGAAATCATGTATTTTTGTATTTCTCTATTTCTGTAAATATTTATGTGTATTTCATTGTAATATCTCTGCTTTCATTTCGTTCGAAAATAATCCGAATAAAAAATAAATCAAACTTTGCACTAGTTTTCTATAAATTAACTCATGTATTGATTTTGAGTTTGTTTTCCTGAAAGTTTCAACATTTTCTTTGTAGTTGTAGATGAAATTTTAGATCAACCATCTTGAAACTATCTAAGAAACCTTTTTCATACTTAGATTGTGAAGAGAAAACACATTTGTTGTCTTCCATACTTCTACACCTAAAAAATAATGTAGGAGGCCTAAGGGTATCATATCAAAAGTGGAATTTATTTATATTTAACTTGGTAATTTCCCTAAACTCGTTATTTTTTAAGATGATGTCATCTACATATATCACCAAAATCACCACATCACCATCCTCATTTCTAATTTAGATATTATAATCATAACAACTTCTTTTAAATCTATTGGCTCTCAAATGTTTGTCAATTTTGGAGTACCAAGCTCTAGGAGCTTGCTTGAGACCATAGAGATCCTTAACTAGCTTGGATAACCCTTGTTCCTTTTTAGAACTTGAAATACACAAGGTTGGCACATATAAACTTGTTCCTCCAACTAAACATTGAGGAAGGCACTTTTAACATCCATTTGATAAATATTTCAGCAAAAATGTGCAACAAGAGCTAGAACCGACCTGATTGTGACCAATTTGGTACTTGGTGCAAAAGTATCCTCATAATCTATTTGTTTAGGTTGAACAAAGCCCTTTGAAACCAACCCTAATTTATGCTTTTAAAGTGTCTCATATGCCTTATAGTTTATCTTTTATACCCATTTATAACAAATAGTTATTTTATTAGCTAAAAAATTCTCCAAAGTTTGATTTTTCATCAATGCATCATATTCTTTTTTCAAAAATCTTTCTCATTCTCAATTCCCTTTATCTTATTCATAACTATGAGGTGCATCATATTCTTTTTTCAAGAATCTTTCCCATTCTCAATGCCCTTTATCTTATTCATAACTATGAGGTTCAAAATAATGTTGAATGTTATCAATTAAAGCGTAAATAATTCATATTTCTTGCCAAATTTTCTAAGTAATCTTGGACCTTCGTTCCTCAACTGAGGGAAATTATTTAGGTAAACATTGTTAATTGGATTATAAGACATTTCTTGCCTTCGTGATTTTCCAAATCAAAGTTTTTATCTTATTGATTTGGATTGATTTAAGGATTAGTATGACTAAAATCTTCTTTGAGATCACTCCTAGAGGTTTTCCCTACCTCATGCTTGAATTTCATAATCATAACAATATATTTCTTAGTGATATGCACTCAATTTCAAACCTAATTTATGGCTCAAGTTAAAGGGAAATAAACTTGCATTCACCTTTGTGAGCTTTATTATTAACCAATCTATAAGGATTATAATAATCATTATACCCTATATTTTTGCATTTTGAATCCAATTTATTGTGCTTCTCATCATAAAACATGCATAAACAATTGAATCAAAAACCTTGAGATGACTTGCTTAAGTCTTCTTAGCCCAAACCTCTTCTAGAGTCATTGTTTTGACCACCTTAGTAGGAGACCTCTTGAGAAGATTAACAATATTTCCTCTAGCCAATATTTATTAGGAATGGATTTGTTGTCTAACATGCACATTACCAATGAGATTTTTGTATACCTTCTTAATTAAAAAAAATCAATAAAACTATGAGAGAAAAACTCACCACGCCATTATTCAAAAAAAATTTGATGCTTTTACCTCATTGTTTCTAGACCATAGTTTTAAAATTAATAATGTCTTCATTAGCCCACAAATATCTGCGTGAATTAACTAGAAAAACTTTGACTCTCCAAGCCTTCCCTTCCCAATGGCATTCTATGTTGTTTCCTTACAAGATACACTTTGCACATGACATCTTGCTGATCCAAAATATATGGAAGGCCATCACGAGTTTTTTTAATAGAAAAAAAGAAATATAACATAGATATACATGGTCATATCTATGATGCCAAAATGTACCCATGTCTTGTCCACTTTTGGCCACTAAGGCATGCTCTTGGACCATATCATCACCAACCAATCTAAACAATCCAATCCTTGTTCTTCAAGGCACATGTTAACCATAGTTTTGTTATTTTTATCAACAATATAACACTTATTCTTGCTAAAAATAACATTCAAATGAGGATTATGCTTCATAATTTCACTTACAAAGATAAGGGGCTTTTCCAATTAAGGGACAAAGAACACATTAAGAAAGAGGATATTTTTTTCTTACATTTTAACTTCATAGTTTCTTTACCTACTTTTTTGTATTCTTTTTTATCATCAAAATGTTATGGCTAGTTGAAATAAATTTTAAGGTTATGTTTGAATTGTCCTTTGTACTGTTTTTAAGTCTAGTTGAGACATAGATCAGTAAGTATGTCACTAGTTTTATTTCTGTTATGCTTTGTTGTAGAAAATCTTTTTCTCCATTAAGAAGAATGTTGAAATAATGTCTAAATGAAAACATCTAGAATGCTGTCAAATTAGAAAATTGTTACTACATTGTTCCTAGTTTGTTGTATGAAAGTTCAACGTTAACATGCGAGTGGTTTTAGATCCACAACTTTAGGGGTCTATTCAAAGTTTGTTGTGGAGTCTCTAAATTATAAATATATGTGGTTTCTTAATTAATGGATGGATGATTTTGTAAGCATCTTTTCTCACTATTCAGCTGTGTTAATTTTTTATTCTTAATTCTTCACCAAGCTTTTTGAAGAGAAAGATGAACTTCACCAAAATAATCTTCTAGACCATCAAAAAGATAATTTTAGAGTGGAGGTGGGAAAATATTAGATAATAATCGAAAAATTCAAACAAATTTGTTTTTTGGTTTTGAAAACCACATAAAAGTATCTTCAAAAATTGTATTTTTTCTCAGCAACAATTACTCTGCAATTCATAACGCGTCATAATCCCCACCATGGTTGTCTGCCTGTCCCCATGGTATTGCAGTTGTACAATTCTGTACCCACGATATGGCTATTGTACTCATCTCTTTTCTTATGATATAATCATTGTACTTATTTCTTTTTTATGATATAATCATTGTATTGTTTATTTATTCTTTATATAATTTTTTTAGGAGTAAGTTAACTAGGGAGCAATTTTTCCTCTTTTCAGGCAAAATAAAATGGGTCTGAATCTAGCCATATTTTCAAGGGTAGTTTAAGTTTGACATGGATCAGATGTTCAGAAAATCGATTAAACTTTTAGATCAATCAAAAATTCAAAATTGCATCGCAGAAAAATTTGCATGAAAATTAACTCGGAAGGAAAGATTACTCCTGAGTTAATCCACTTCATTTTTTTATACAAATTTTTGAAACAGTTTGATTGAGCTTAATGATTAAAAACATATTTTTTTTGAAGTAATAAATTCAAAACAAAAAAGTAGAATCTATAAATATGTTAAATGATTAATATTAATTCGTTGTACCATACGCATCTCCTAACATGACAGTGGACACCCATATAAATATGTTAAATGATTAATATTAATTTGTTGTACCATACGTGTCTCCTAACATGACAGTGGACACCCATATAAAAGTGTTTCAGGAGTTCTTGCTAGTACTAACTTGGTGTACACATTTTCTCTGTTAATTTTTTTTCCCTTATACAGTTGCAACTACAACTACACTCTGAGGCAGGGTTGGAATTTCAAATCCCAACAGCCTTTCAAATTTGACGGTTTACTCAGATGTACGTTTTGACGAATTTCACTAAAAATATTGACGACTTGTCAAAAAAATTAACGTATTTGACGAGCAAATCACCATGTGACTGGAAATTTGCCCGTCAAATTCCATCCCTGCTCCGAGGGTTGGAAGTTGAAACCGATTCCACCTGTCAAATTTGATGGTTATGCCAAATTTGTTAAACGTACTACGCATTTTAAACAACTTTGATGAAATTTGTTCAATGTAATACACATTTTAAAGAATTTTGATGACGGGTATGCCGATGTTTTGACTGTATTTGATCTGTAAATTATGTTGTGACGGGCGAGTTGCATGTCAAATTCCATCACTCACAGGCTACCGATTCACCAGTAATTTCTCAAATTCAAATTCACCAGTATTCTCTTACATCACACAAATTGAACATCAGAGGCGTCCCTCCTTCAAGTACCAATAATCATCAAAGAGTGATATTATCACTCTAAATTCAGATAACTTCAATCCTGCAATTGATTGACTTCATATTGTAGTTGGATGTTAGTGTCTAGATATACATCAACCTTCTCCATAAGTCTTATATTATCATTTTGTAATTCAAAAACAATATCCCATAGCGAAGAAATATCAATGTGATGTTTATCAGTATATCCTATAAGAAAGACACTTCATTATGAAGTTTGTCTTTAATAGTTTTTAAGGAAACATTCTTCTAACAACATTTGCAAATCCAAAATTCTTCTTTTTCATCCAAGTGTAAGATAACATATGTATTTTGCAATAGTCAATATGGTGTACATAATTGAGAAATATTGGGTTACATGCACAAAGTGTGAGGGTCCCCATAGAAAACAAGTGTTGTGTGGTATCCCTGCCAAGTAATGAACTGAGTTTCCATGTTGAGTGTTAAAACATGTTGTATTAGTTTTGTGGCCATGAGCCCACCTCTAAGAAAGGAAAGGAATCAGTGGACATGTCCAACATCACAACAACTAATGAGTGGACTTGTCCAATATCCCAACTTAGTCCATCATAAGGACTAAGTTGCCATGCAACACTTGTATTTAGAAACTAATTGATTGATACACTTAGATTCATGTGAAGGAGACAAGGAAAATCACCATTCTAGATATGTTTGAATTGTTACTTGATAGTGATCTGATACAATGATGGGTCATTTTAGTGTGCTTTTGCTTCCTTCTTCTACTATACTTCTCCCATTTGTTGATGATAATGGTATTATTTATCATGGTCGCTTAGCTTTCCATGGATGCTTGGTCATGTTTCCTCAACATCATGGGTGCTTCTTGTCCTCCAAATTTTTCATGGGTTATTTTGAGTGTTTCACACCTCATCAACTCCTTGGGATCTATACACATTTGAAGCTTGATCCAAGGTGAGTGCAAGCTAATGATGGTCTCTCATGATGCATTAGTGGCAATACAAACCTGGAAAAATAACAATATGTTAACTTGGAGGGATTATTCAAGGTACTTTCACAATGA
>CBVK0101431633.1:0-11225 GCA_900067695.1 Picea abies
AAGTGCAGGCTGAACTTGAAGTCTCAGTGGCTAATCTGAGCAAAAGAAGGTAGAGACTACTGTGGTTGTAAGTGCAGAGAGTCTGAAAGACTCAACACTTGGAAATTGTTGAAGGTCGAGCATGAGAAGTGTGCGCAAATTCTATGAAGGAGTCAAAGTTGACAAGCTCAGGAGGGATAGTTCCTTCGTGATACCGTGGAGAAGGACCCAGTAGAAGGCTCGAATAGGAAGGAGCTTTAGAGCGGGAGAAATCCTTAAGGAGGAGGAATCGATGGCCAGGTCTCACAGAGGAGCCTCGCGAAGTTTCGACAACTGTCAAATCTTGGAGAAGTTGCATGGGATTTAGCCCTTAGGCGCAGGGAGGAGTCCAAGAGCCATCGGAATTTCAGTTCATCGGGATATCGGAGGTTTCGTGGTTGTGGGACTTTTGAAAAATGAAATCACTATTTGCGATTTCCTGAAGAGATCAGGACCTTGGATCCCGGGCTGGACACGTGTCCGCAATCCGGAGAAATCGGGGTTCGACATTCGGGATTTTCCAGTGCAAAGGAATTGCGACCTTTGAAATCGTGATCATGCGATTCCCGATAGAATAGAGAAGGGCACGGTGACGTGGCAAGGAGAGATCGCACGTGCATATCGGAGTTCGGGGTTCGGAGATTTGTGGTGCTAGTGAACTGCGACACCGCGTATGCCGATTTCCCGATAGGGAAATCCCTGACAGGAACGAAAAGCATTTGCATTGAGACCCATCGGGTTTCGGGGTTTTGGATAGCACGAGAATCGTGCCCACTGCTACTGTCGTGACTAATAATAAATGAATGAGATAATTAATGTAGAATCCACTGCTACTGTCGTGACTACAACAATCCAATCAGAAGAACCAAGTGATTCTGAGGAGGGGGAGTTCCTTTTCCATTCATAGATGTGGCTGAAGGGGACCCTTCTGCATTTTATTGTTGATAGTGAAAGCCAGAATAACCTCATCTCCGTAGTGGTCATCAAACAATTGGATTTTTTGACAGCACCACACCCGTAACCATACAACATTGGATGGCTTCACCAGGGATGAGATCTTCATGTCAGCCAACAGTGTCGCATGTCATATGACATCAAGCACTTCAAGGATGAGGTACTGTTTGATGTTTCCCTAGTAGAATTCTATGATTTTTTGTTAGTCCAACCATATATGTGGAAACATGATTTTGTTTATGAGTCTTGACCTCGTAGCGTCATTGTTACTCTAGGGGTCATCTCTACAGGATACCAGAGGTAGTTCCGACTACTATCCCGGCAAAACAATGAAGAAAAGTATTTTATCATACAAAAAAGTTTATCCCCTTTACAATATGTTTAGAAGAGAAGGACATTGGAATCATTGTACCCTTGAACCACGACCCTTCTATCCAACAAAACAAAATCAACAAGATTGCATAAGAGTACCAAGATATTCTTACTGCACCTACACGGGTTCCTCCACACTATCTAATCAAGCGAAGTTATAACAAATCCCTTCATGCTCTTCATGCTACATATTCACCAAAAGAGTCCTCCCACACTCATGCAGATCATGCAACTATATTGGTTGAATGGATCCAACCTCGCCAACAACAGGTTCATAACAATTTTCACCAAGATAAGCAGAACAACTTCTTCCACATGGAAAGCAACTCACCAAGGTTCAGATTCAACAAAATATTTTATGGGAAATTGATGCAATGGATACAATTGCTTCCTAACGTGGAAGAGTGATCCATCTGTAAATCAGTGGCCACCCACCTACTCCGTTCGCTCAAAACAAGGGTTTCCACCTTGGTAGTTTTTCTACATTTTTTCGGGTCCTAAATTTCCTGGGTCTTTTTGAGGCCCTAAACAACATTTTTTGGGCCCACCACATTCACACTCTATGCTATATCCAAAGTGTGAAAAAAATGTGTAGTTCTCGGATAGTCCTTTCCAACGAGCTATCGTGCACCCCAAATAGATATCGCATGCAAAAGTTATGCCCTTGATAATTTGACGTATCAACTACCCTCATTGGGGCCTGCAAACCTTTTGGTGTTTCATCTTCCGGGGTTAGGGTTTTGGATTTTATTTATGTTAAAAATGCCTCTAGAGCCTCATTGTAAACATCATCTTCTTCTTGTGAATGAGCATAGCCATCACATCTGTTCTCAGCGATAAGTTGCTACCATTCTAGCGAATTTATTCACTCTTTATTTTTATAGTCTCTGTACATTTCCATCATTAATAAAAAAAATTGTGCATTATTGTATCTTTGTGTTTATTGCAATATCTCTGTGTATTTCATTGTTATATCTCTACCTTCATTTCGTTCTCAAAATCATCTAAATCAATAGTATCATAGCAGGCTACTCATTTTCTATTTTTAGTGCATTTCCCTGACATGGTCAAGGTACAAAGAGTTGGGTCTCAAGCTAGTTTCTCTTGAGGACAACCTCTCTCACCAGCCCAAGAGGCCTCCCATGGTGGAAGAGAAGAGAGACAAGAGAGTAGAAGATCCCATCAATTTGTTGCTCGTAGAAGCCCTCACACAACATAGCAACGAGATGTTGGAGAATTTTCCCTAAATCCTTCGATGATCATCGACAGTAATAGGAGCGCCTTCGTCCCCTAGTCTCTTTGGAGACACTGCCCCATTCAAGATACATGTTAATTTTGATATTCCTGTATTTGAAGGTCATATCTATGTGGATGCTTTGGAAAAATGGTTAAATTTGCTAGAAGGTTATTTCTATGTTCAAAATTTTTCCGACAGAGAAAATATAACCTTTGCACTCCTTAAGGCTATCCCCCATGTCAAACATTGGTGGGAAACTTACTGGTAGAAAAATTCCATAGAGGAGTCTAGAATATTTGGGGCTGAGCCCACTTGGGATTTTTTTATGGATGTGGTAAAGGAGAAATATTACACTGTGGGAAACTATGATGACCAATACATGAGATGGACCATGCCGCATCAAGAGAGGGATAAAATAGTGTTAGAGTTCAAAATTACCTTCCATACCTTGCACACGAAGCTGGGTATCAAAGAATCCGAGTGGAATCTGGTTCTAAAATACCACAAGGATATACACATGTACATCCAAACTGAAATTGAGTTTTTGGACATCTCATCATTGGGATCGACTTATCGATATGTTGTAAAAATTGAGTAGAAATTTAAGCACCAGAACAAGCGACAATTTGGGTCTACAAATCCACAACAACCAAAGTATGGTAAAGGCAACCCTAATCCAGAAAATAGCCAACCTCAATACAACCAGTCCAAGCCATGGAAAATCAATAGCATGGAGAAGATGAAGAAGGACACTAGGAAGTGGTGCGAATTCCACAAAAAACCTTGGCACAACATCGATGAATGTCGCTTGAAATAGTCATTGGTAGACGAGCTCAAATAAATAGAACCGAGCCCTGAATCAGACTCTGATTCAGATAATAATAAAAGGAGAAATATAATTGATGCATAACCCAATGCTACTGTCATGACTGCAACAATCCAACCAGAAGAACCAGAGGATCTTGAGGAGGGGGAGCGTATTTTCCATTCACAGATGTGGGTGAAGGGGACCCCACTGCATTTTATTGTTAATAGTGGAAGCCAGAAGAACCTCATCTCAGTAGAGGTCATCAAGCAGTTGGATTTTCCGATAACACCACACCTGCAACCATACAATGTTCGATGGATTTTCTAGGGACAAGGTCTTCATGTCAGCCAGTAGTGTCACCTGTCATACAAAATAAAGCCCTTCAAGGATGAGGTACTGTGTGATGTTTCCCCACTGTATGTCTGTGATGTTTTTTTAGGCCATCCATATATGTGGAAGCATCATGTTTTTTATGAGTCTTGACGCCATAGAATCATTGTTACTATGGGGGGTCATCTCTATAGGATACCAGAGGTAGTTTCGACTATTGTCCCGACAAAATATTGTCGCAAAGTAATATCTCATGCAACAAAGTTTATCCTTTTCATAATCTATTCAGAAGAGAAGGACACTGTAATCACAACAACCTCGGCCCACAACCCTTCTATCCAACAGAAGAAGATAAAAAATATTTTATAAAAGAACCAAGATATTCTTATTGCACCTACAGGGGTGCCTCCACACTGTCCATTCAAGTGAAGTTATAGCAAATCCCTTCATCCTCCTCATGTTGTATCTTCACCGATAGATTCCTCCCACACTCAACTAGATCATGCAGATATATTGGTTGAACATATCCAACCCTACTAACAACGGGTTCATAACAACATTCACCAAGCTAAGTAGGACAACCTCTTCAGCAAGGCAAGTAGCTCACCAAGGTTCAGATTTAGAAAACACTTCCTCAGGAACTTGATGCAATGGATACCATTTCTTCCTACTCTGCTAGCTCAAAACAAGGGTTTCCACCTCGGCATTTCTACATATTTTTGGGTCCTAAACTTCAGGGTTTGTTTTGAGTCCCTAAACAACATTTTTTGGGCCCGCCAGAGCCATAGTATAAGGCACAGCTAGAGTGTGAAGAAAAAATGTGTATTCCTTGGATATACTTTTCCAATGATCTATCATGTGCCCCAATAAGATATCGTATGAAAAAGTTACGCCCTTGGGAAGTTGACACATCAACTACCCTCATCAGGGCTTGTAAACCTTTTGGTGTTTCATCTTTTGGGGTTAGGGTTTTGGATTTTATTTATGTTAAAAAGGCCTCTAGTGCCTCATTGTAAACATAATCTTCTTCTTGTGAATGAGCATAACTATCACATCTCTTCTTAGAGATAAGATGCCACCATTATGACGAGTTTATTCACTCTTTATTTTTACAGTCTTTGTACATGTTACAAACAAAATCACTCTATGGCATGGGGTAAACCACAACAGATGGAAATGATTGTAGAAATAAACTTTAATATCATATATGCTATATAAACAAATATGCTAACAAGACAATATAAGAATCCTACCTCTTCCAAATGTTCGATGAATTCCACCATTGAGCACTTGACTTAAAGAAATACACCTGCAACTTGTCCTCAACAACCAAGATATGCAAGGATATGGTGATAATATATAAAGTTATCACATTCAATATCATAATCCATCAATATTCATAACAAATATGTCCTTGGAATAACAATTCAAATATTTTCAAGACATTAATTGGACGAGAAAATAGTATTTCTATTAAAAGGTAATCAACAGAAGTGTATGAATGACAAACTTATGTGTCGGCACGTTCGGAATCGAGAAACTAAGTCCGTTCTAGCTGGGCCTCCACCACTTCAATAATCCACCAAATGCAAGCTCATATAAGAGAGATAATGAGGTTCTCCATCAAATAGTGAAGAACTTGGGGGCTAAACAATGTGTTTAGAATTAAAAGGACAAAGGGATGCAGACTCAATATGAAGTGAATAATTTCTCCAGAGTAACTTTTCTCTCAAAGTTGAATTCTTCTCCCTCTTTCCACACCTTGGATATGGCCCATTTATAGCCTTCAAATGGAATTGAAGGGCCGAGTCGGAACGTTTCCAGTATATGGAAGGTCAAGGATCATGGATCCCGTGATGTGACATGGAAACTAGACACCATTTTTTAATTTTGAGCACAAAACCCGATGTACGCGGGATGTAATGGTGCAACCTGTGTATATGCATGTTGTATAGTTTTTAGGGTGCATATATGTGGAAAAATAAAATTTTTAGATTTGGAAACTACAAAAACGAACATCAAGTCTGCATAGGGAAATGGAAAAACGTCTTCTGAGCAAGTTTGTATAGGGTGAGGAAAATCTTTCTATAACAATACATTTCCGTCATTAATAAAAAAAAATGTGCATTACTGTATCTATGTGTTTAATCCAATATCTCTATATATTTCATTGTTATATCTCTGCCTTAATTTCGTTCTCAAAATAATCCAGATGAGACATACGCATATGAAGAGATCAACTAAAGAAGGAAAGAGTTCGTCATCTAAGAAACCTGGTCGACCGAGTTGACTACTAAATTTTGGATCGACTTGGTTCAATTATTTTGACTTCTAGTTGAATGCGGTTGGACTCAATGCTATGCAGTTCACGTAATACAAAGTCACAAATGTAAAGGGGTCATATTAAGCCTTTAAATAATTATGTAATCTACAGGTTGATGGAATCATCCAAAATTATATGACTTCATGTGAATTGTAAAAGTAAGATGAAGGGAATCACTCAGTCGAGTCGACTTGTAATCGAGTCTAAGTTGATTCGAACAAGAAATTTTTTTGTTGAGTCAAATTAAATCTAATTTCAAGTCAAGATTGGTTCCTTTTCGATCAATTAATATTTAATTTGAGGAGGGGGTTAAACATGTGTATTTTTTGAAGAAAGGTGATCCCCTCTATCATTGTAATGTAAGTACAACATTCAGTTGATTTTGTAAAATTTGAATACTAGAAATGTGTCTTTTCTATTAAGTTATGTCATTGGTACATAATACATTATGCAACAAATAGTAATTGGTATGAAATAACCTGAATACAAAACGCACTAGAGAAGTGTGACTAGGAAGAAAAAGTAGCACGCCGACACAAAAAGCAATCAAAAAATGGAAAAGCGGTGATTGAACGACGAAAAATTGTGGCGAGATAGGGAATGTATGGCACGACCTATAAAAGAAGCAAATGAAAACAACCAAGACTCATTTTGAATTTTAGAAAACCAAAGACAAGGGATAAATTTAGTGTGAGCAAGTGATTCTGAGGTTTTCACTGATGATTCAGAGAAACCCTTCCATATTTAGCAAATTGATGCTCCCAAAGCTTGGAGATCCTAGATGGTTCATGAGGAAAACGTGAAATATCATGAAGTATGCATAAGACATAGAAGTCGATGGAGAAAACCCTAACCATCTGAGGTTTTCACTGATGATTCAGAGAAACCCTTCCATATTTAGCAAATTGATGCTCCCAAAGCTTGGAGATCCTAGATGGTTCATGAGGAAAACGTGAAATATCATGAAGTATGCATAAGACATAGAAGTCGATGGAGAAAACCCTAACCAACCTAAAGGAGTCATGGATTTTGACGTCATTCCATCCCAGTGATCGAACTAGTTAGTCCAAATATCGTAGAAGAGCAAGACCAGCAAGACTCGACAATAGAAGAAATGGACATCGACCCGCAGAGTGAATTGAAAAACACTAGAATAGAAAAAACCCCATGCAAAAAATGAGGTTAGGAGAAGCACAACCACAAGATCTACTAAATGAGGAAGATGATGAATGGACAAAATTTGATGAGCCTAGGAAACAGGAAGAAGAAGTGCAACACCATGCAACAGAGAAAATGAAACAATCAGAGGAACAAGTGTAGGTTGAAGACATTGAAAACCAACTGAACACATATATTGAAGAAGAACATGAAAATGAGGAAAAGAACCAAGTGGAGATAATAGGGCCATCAACAGGGAAAAAGAAGACAAGGGAAAAAATTGTAGCACTAACAACATCGGGCAAGCAAAAGGAACTCACAATGTCACTATTGCAGATACTAAAGGAGTTAAAATAGTTGATGACATGTTAGTATTTTTTAATAAGCTTAAGTATGTTCACCATGATGTTGCAGACATGGGGAATTTTCGTGAGTTCATGCAACAAGTTTACATGGAAAGTAAAGGAGACGTTCCATCATGAGATCCCATACTAGAGCTAAAACAATGGATTGTAGGGCTATACATCATAGGAATTATGAATATGTTGGATATTCCTCACTTTGGGAGAGGAAAGGACATGGATGCATGTGTCAAAATATTACTGGAACATGCACATGGAGGAATATTATGGATGGATATGCATATATCAATAGATGTGGACCTAATTGCTGAAATCACAAGATTACCTATAAATGGAGCAAAACCAGAGAAGGACTTGGATGACAAAACAAAACAAAAATCTATAGCAGACAAGATAAAGAATAAATATGGGATTGACAAAGGATCCAAGGGAATGATTATTAAACAAATAACTAAACCAACAACTAGGTTTGTGAAAAAACGTAGTGCATGGAAATTGTTGATAAAAATGTATTAATCCCTTGCAGGTGTAATAGCATCATCCATGCAGTGCACAAAGGAAAATCTACTTAGCTAGGCCCAATATCTAGTAAAAGTTTTTTTGGATGATTGTAAGGATGCGCAGGACTTCGAATCCGAATTTAATTATCCATGCCTAATCATATTGATCGCACTGGTTGGATGGGGAGAACCAAAGTACAATGGATTTTACCAGAGGCTAGGGAAATGTTGCATAACAAAATACACAACCTTATGGCATACTTCAGATCCAAAGTAAATGAAGGCGAATGCTAGAATTTTTTCCATGGTCTATGATGAGATGTGGGAGAAGCTAGAAAAGACATGGAGAATACCACCAGAAGTTGTGAGAGAGAATAGAAGCTAGAAAAGACATGGAGAATACCACCAGAAGTTGTGAGAGAGAATTAAGGAATAGCCAATTTTCAAGATTCAAGGAATAACATATGGATCCAGACTAAGAAGGATCCTAAAAATGAATGGCTACAGTTGAGATATTGTGTCACAGGGGAAGAATTATAGTGGGCTATGAAGGATTGGCCTGAAGAGTGGAAGGTACCAAC
Source organism: Picea abies (assembly GCA_900067695.1). NCBI lineage: Eukaryota > Viridiplantae > Streptophyta > Pinopsida > Pinales > Pinaceae > Picea > Picea abies. The sequence continues at coordinate 8,644 of CBVK0101431633.1, forward strand.
AATCTCAAATAAAGTACCAAAATAAGAAACAAGTAGAGACTGGACCTTCAAAAAATTCAACCATCCCAGCAACAAACACAATGAAATCTATAGAGCACACAAACGAAACAGGGAGTAGCACAAAAACTAAAAATACAAGACAGAAAAACACTTTACAAAAGGATTCAACTCAAGAAAAGGAGAACACAGAAGAAATAAATGGAGGAACAAAAAATGATACTAATATTCCTATGCAGGAGGAAATAGGAGGTGGAAATCTCCTAGATTGGGATATTCGAGCTCAAATGACACAGACAAAGACACTTCCAAGGAAAAGAACAATGTTGCAAACAACAAGACAACACAAGAAAATGAAGGTGCATAAGGAAATTCCTCAACTTACACTTACAAAGGATTATGTAGAATTAGTAGTAGAAAAAGTGCAGGATCACACGAAGAAAGCCTTGTCTGATGCTGAGAAGCAGAGGGATGAAATAGTGAATAAATTGATAGAGGTCAAAGATTCATTAGAATAGTTGCAGATTACTAAAGAACAAAAAAGAGAGAAGGCACAACAACAATAAACCTCTCAGCAAATAATACTTCCAGAAAAGGAGATAATTCAGAACATAGTTATGGGAAGTGAAAATTTATGTATCACCTAGGGGATGTTGCAGTTAGATGAAGCTATAATGCAGAGGCCATTGAAGGATATAGATCATCTCGACTTGTCACTTCCCAATATTGCAACTAAAGTGTTGTATAAACTACAGATAAGTGTCATGCAGTAAATCCAGTCAAGGGCCCATGAAGATGCCACAAGCTTATAATTGGCCAAGGAAGTAAATAATACACTGGAGATAACTCTTAACCAAGTGAACTTCGAGAGGGATGAAACAAAGAAGAACGCTGGAAGAATAGAAAAACAAGTTGAAGAAGTATTTAAAACCATTTTTGACAGTGCACAAGGGGAGAATATATGTACAGAGGATAAAATTGAGAAAATAACATAAGTTATGGAGACTTACAGAATCCAAATTACATAGTTGATAGAACTCTAGTACCTAGTATTCCACCATAAGTAAGAATAAAAAGAGAGCAAGAGGCTACACATCATACAGAAAGGATTTCACTCATAATCCAGGAAATAACATAGCTTTACAATAAGAGCATGCAACGATAGACAAACCTCCATGAGGATGGGAAAATTCAAGTTTTGGATAAAAAGAAGAAGGGATAAACACTACGATGGAAGACTTGAAGTAGAAGCATAAAAATATAACAATACATGATAGACTAAAAAGTGCAAAAGAGATGAAGAATTTGCAGGCAGATCTTAATTCCACACAAGTAGATAAGCAGTCAAGGTAGGCTCAGTTAGAACCATTCAAGAAGAAGCAGAGCAGATCCTCACTAAGATTTACACAATAAAGGGCCAAATTGAACAAGTCTGCTTGGAGAGTGGGGAACTATTGAAGGAACGCATTACTACGAAGACTGTGGAGATTATAGCAGAAAATAACATGTAGATAAAATCCCAAGTTCAATAAATTACAAACATGTTTCAGGTGCTCGAGAAGTCAGTATAGGAAGCACACACTACCTAAGTGGCTTAAGATGAGCCATAGGTAAGTGTTGGGGGCCTATTGGTGTAGGACATTTTGGTACAAATTCGAGGAAGTCTTGATAAATATGGGGATGAAAATAGAAGAATATGGAACGCGCAATAATTAATGAAGGAAGTTAGGTAATTTACCAAAGAAGGATTGTGTTATGGAAAACCCTGAAAAGAAGCGCCAGGAAACTAGGAAAGTCAAAGAAAGGAATAAATATGTGGATCAACAAGGAAAACAGTTGGATTTTGGACAAGCCACGACCAGGAAGATAGAAATTGGACAGATCTAATCTACCTAGGGTTAGTGGGTTAGGGTTTTGGGCAATTTTGTAATCAGTAATCAACCACTTTTTGTAATATAAATATATTTTTGTGAGAGAGAAGAGGGGATAATATGATCTTAGAGCCAATTGTTTTAGATAGAGAAAGAGAGTTTCTCAAAGATATATTAGATCAAGCATTGCAATCGAGGGTAAGGTTGTAAGTCATGGGTTGTGGAGCCTACTGTGATCTTGCCATCCTCTAAGTGGAGTATGCAACCTATGAGGTTTATTCCATATAACTACCAGGTGGGAGAAATAAATGTAATGTGCACAATGCTATAACCTTGATGTAGAATAATAAATGTACGAAACCCAAATGTAAATGTAAAAACAACTATACTTAGGTTGGTGAACCAGATGCAGAAAGGACAATATGTCTGTGATGTAAATTAAATATAATAACATGGAAATATCAATGAAAAACAAACCACTGCATGCAGACCAACAATGTAAAATAGTATGGCACCTGTGAGGAAGTTTTTCGTGTTGTCTGAGATACATTATCATGTTAAGAATTCCTTTACCCCGATGGAGTTTAGTCCCATCTTGGGGGTGACCCACTGTTGAGACCTCTGAGTGGCGTGGTCTAAGGCTGGGAGGAATGTGGAAGGTCTTCACGCAGTTGGTGGTCTTTTTATCAAAGATAAGTGTCAATTGTGTGTTAA
>CBVK0101431636.1:0-11494 GCA_900067695.1 Picea abies
CTTCTTGAATTTTTCCTCAAGATTTGTTTTATTTTCTTTATCAATATGGACAAATGCTTCACCACTGAAAGTATTCATAAATGAGTAGTTTATCTTTTTACCTGCCCTTGTCTTCTCTAGAATCCCAACATCCAAGGAACTTAAAGGCCCTCTATTTATTAAGTAAACATCAATATCCACAACTACTTCCCAAAACTATAAGGTAAATCCTGCATACAATCTCATACAATCTCAATATTCATCCTTTCATAAACACCATTTTCTTGCGGTGTTCCTCAAACCATGTTCTATTTACGAAGCCCATGGTATGGAAAATAACTATCAAACTCCTTGCTGCAATATTAACCTCCATTATCTGATGTGAGACACTTTAATTTATTCCTTGTCTCATTCTCAACAAAAACTTTCCATTTCTTAAAAGTATCAGAGACATATGTTTTTTTTAATGCAATAAACCCAAGTTTTCCTAGTCACATCATTAATAAAAGTAACATTAATAATATCCACCAAGAGATGATACTTGAGTCGGTCCCCATACATTGGTATTCACAAGCTCTAACTTTTTCTTCCCAACTCTAAGAAATCCGACTTTCTTCAGTTTACCATAAACACAGTTCTCATAGAAACCAAATCAACCTGCTTCAAATCTGACAACAAATTCCATGAGTGGAGAATATACATCCCCTCTTATGTTTCTGGGCCTATGATATCACATTGTTGTATCCATTCCTATAGAAGCTAAAAAAATAGAAAATTAAGCATTACCAATACATAAATACAATGTACCTACCATCTCTCCTTTTGTTATTATCAGTGATCCTTAAGTGACCTTCCACGATTTTTCTGTAAATGTAACTGTTCACTTCCCAACTTCCCTATTGAAATTATATTTCTTCTCAAATTAGGGACGTGATTCACCTCTTTTAGCAACCAGTGGTTTTGATTCTGTAATTTTATCTATATATTACCATTTCCAACAATTTTGCATGGTTTATCATTACCCAAATAAATATGTCCAAAATCACCTTGAACATAGTCTTGGAAATATTTCCTATGGGATGTTTCATGAAATGAATCCCCTGAGTCTACCACCCAAGAAGAAATAATATTATCTAATTAAAGGATTAAATAATCATTCAACACATCACCCGCTACATTTTTGTCTTGATTATTCTCTTGTTGTCGATCTCCTTGTTTTCCTTTCCGAGACCAATAGTCTTTCTTCAGGTGTCCTTTTTTCCCACAATTCCAACACTCCAACTTACCTATATATTTAGATCTTCCCTTCTTATACTTTCCAAGAATCCCTAGGCTATTTCATCTCTCCCTTTGTCTTCCCTTGTTATCCACAATCAAAGCATTGCCTGATGTCCCACCTATGCTTTTCCATCGCATTTCCTTGCTAAGGATAACGCCAACAACATCATCAAACTTTAAAATGTCTAAACCAAAGACAAAATTACTCACAACTATGACCAGACCATTCTAGATTTCTGACAATGAGCAAAAAATCAAAAGATCCCTAATCTCATAATCAAAGTTTACTCCTTCAGAACTTAACTGACCGGTGACCATGTTAAACTCATTTAAATGATCAACAATAGACCCACATTCTGACATATTCATATTGAATAAGTTCTTCATAAGAAATACCTTGTTGGAGGTTGATGGATTTTATATGGTTTATCCAATGCCTCCATCAGATCTTTTGTTGTCTTTTCTTTTGAAATATTGAAATCCATCGATGTTGCTAGACACAACTGTATTTTTCTAGTGCCTTTTTGTCAATAACCTCTCATTCTTCGTCCTTCAAATTCATTGGTTTATTTTTTATTCTTCCCAATGGTAGGAAAATATTGTTCTGATATTGGTATTCCTCCATTTACATCTTCCATAGCTGGTAGTTTTGGCCGTTAAACTTCTCGACCCTAAAAATTACTTCTTCTTCCATTGCTCCCACTTGAACCAAGAACCCTTATTTCCTGCGAGTTTATCAACCAAATAGACCTTTAGCTATGATACCGATTGTTAGGAATAGGATCAAAGAGAAATAAAAACAAAACAAATCAAAATGAATGAAAAAATAAAACACAGAAGAACACAATACAAGAGAGACACCAATATACATGGTTCACCCAATATGGGCTATGTTCATGGAGAAATAACTAGTGTGTCCTTTATTCTGTCCAGCAAAATGAAGGGATAACACCTACAACACATCCATTACAACCTCCTCTTTACTCTCTCACAATATCCTCTCTCAGTCACAATATTCACTCTCATTTTATTAAATTCACCATTACAATATAATATATAAGATCCTGTAGAATCCAAAATCCCTAATCATGTGCCAAAACCACCCAAAATAGATGCAAAAAAGACCGCCCAATTTGTTTTTTTTCTCAGGGTCTCTGCCCCCCACTATGACCCCCTTGTTATGCCTGACATATTGTAAAAACCCGTGGGACTAATCCTACAAACAATATGCCAAACAAACCCCTACTAGGGATTGGGATCCAAACATGGTTGAAACAAGACCTCTGAATCAAAAAGATAATCATGGTCCACAACCAACAATTCAATATTTATCTCACTTGTTATGGTAGGAGGTGGCAAGGGATAGTATTGGAAAAACACTAAATAAGTAGGGAAAAAAAGTATATGAAGAGGGTGAAAATAGAGATAAAAACATGCCAAAAATTGGGACACATCATCTCGCCCAAACCAAACCTGTTACACGTCCCTTGTGAAACTAATCCTCATAATTCTACTGAGTTCATGAAATCTATATGAACATTACTCCAATTGAATTCCATGTGGCCAAATTATGTTGGATCATAGTAACCTGGTTTCCTTAGGTGTTTACTAGATTTCAATTGTTCTTCTCATTTCCTTGTTTTGTTTTTCAAATAATGGTTGACCCATTGAGTTTTCATAGTCTGTATTTATTCTTGGTGGGTTTCCTTGAGACACATATCAATTAGTATGTTATCCAACCATGAATTCAAAATCAATGCATCATAGCAAAAGTAATTGATCCATCTAATAATTTTCGCCTCATAATTCTATCGATATCTCATCACAACAATCACCTAGAACTTTTTAAAGGTCTTATTTACTTTGAAGAATGATCTGTGGCAACTTCAACTTCAAAAAAACACCTACAACAATTATGTAGCACCCTAATGGATCCGTAGAAAATGTTGTAGGTGATTCATAACAAATTTGATGGATCCACAACAACTTATATAGGTATGATAAATATCATATTTCTCTTAAAGTATGATTTGGGTATTTTATATTGTTGTGGGTGTGTCTATCCTAATGTAATTCTTCCCTCTGCCAACACATCAAATACCCAGTTCACGAATATTGTGATATAAAAAAGTCATCAACAGGGCCATAATGTAGTTTGAAGGAGCTTGCTTTGATGTTTGGACTAGTGCATTTATTAACCAATCAATTCTTGCATATCCATAAAATGTAATAGTCTCTTGCAATAGTTTGAAGCTATGTGAGTTTTGATTGAAGCAACATATGAAATTCTTCACATTTTTAAAAAATCTTGTCATTCCCCATATTATTTTAAATAAATAATAATTATTATCATAAAAGGATCATAATAAATACTAAAACAAACATATATTTGAGTAATAAAAGAAAGGGATGAAATAAGTAAAGGTAATTTATGGAAAAAAACATTAAAAATAAGACAATTTTATGGGAAAAGAAAAAGAAAAAGAAATAATTAAATAAAGACAAGTGGATCTTAGGGATTGAATCCTTTATCATGGATGGATTCTATATAAGGATGGATAAGAAGGAGAAGATATCATCTCATATTGCTTGGGAAATTTGAGGACAAAGTTAAGAAGAGTTAGCATAGTAGTGGATTGAGGGCTCAAGGGCTCTCAGTTGTGATGGATGAGGGGTTGTTTGGGAGGATAGTTGTCCCCCACACTATGTTGCAACATGCTGAATCAAGAATTGGAGACCCACAGGTAAGTGGATCCTTCAAATTTCGGGTAAGTTACTCAACACATGCTCCTTCTTATTAATTCTATAATCATAAGTCATGTATCTTTATCTTGATCATTATTGATTATCAATTGTGGTGTTTATTTATGTATTAGAATTTGGGTCCTAACAAATGTCCATTTATCTTAACATTTGTTTTCCAATCTTGTCCTATTTGAATATGTATGCTAGAAATGATCAATACATACCTTACAGTTGACTAAATCACCGATCCTTATTCCCCTCAATGATTAATGGATCTATAGTAGCATGTTTCTCTTGGTGGTTTGACACTTTTTCACAATATTACTTACACTTATGGATATATCTTTAACAACTATTATTTTCCACATTATTTTAATCCTTTTGAATTGATACTCTACCATCAATGTACCCATGATTTCATTCTTGACATGTACTCCATATTGGTCTGTGGTTGGATTTATACTTTGAATCTCAAACTCATGTTCACACTTTATCTCAAACATGTCACCTTAATTACTTTATTTATGTTGATGTCTACATAGATTAGGAACTTTTGTCATTGATGAATCAATTCAACATGAATGTAGAGATAAATAAACCCCCCCTCCCCCTCATCTTAATTGATGGCCAACCTCAGGCTTTGGAAGAGGCTGCTAAATTAAATATAATTGGATGGGTAGAATTGGGTGGAAATAGAGGTTGTGAAGTTTCAAAGATAATGGATGGGAAAAGGTTGGGGATTTGGGAAATAACTACTTGGCATAGATTGGGGAAGGAAATTATTTCACGCTACAAAACCCTTCCAAAAATTATAACTTTAAACACTCAGAGATATGCATAAATGATGCCATTTTAATATGTGTAAAGGCAAGGTGATGTTGAATAAGGACAATGAAAGAAATAGATCATTTTGAGAAAAAAATTAGCATAATTTCAATACCTATGAACCATAAAATAAAATCATTCCATTACTTAAAATAATCCATGCCAAAGAGTAGTATGGCACTATTGTGTTTCAAGAAAATAAAGAATACTCCTAAATTAATTGAATCTACTAAGTGTTGGAGGATCTGTAACCGCTAATATTCTCTTTTCCTTGACTGAAAAGATGTTCCAAAAAGATGAGTTCCTTGCAAAATTTGATTAACATGTCTCTATAGCTAAAAAATGAGGAGTTGTAAACTGATATATGAACTTTGCAAAATGAAATAAAATGTTTTATAGAAAGAAAAAACTTAAAGTGGACAAAGTATGCAAAATTCTACAAAGTTCATATATTAGACTATTAGATTATAAAATGCATCATGAAAAAGATCCGTAGCACACTATTAAATGCTGAACATGAAGGAAGGGTTTTGGAACAAGATCCATAGTAGACTACTAAATGTTGAACATGTGCTAGAACAAGATCTTTAGCAATCCTGCTAGATATGTAGAAAAACAAATGTGACAAGAACATGATCTGTAGCAGGCGGGTAGGAACAGAAGTATGAGGGATCAACAGTAACAAACACTTGGAAAAATCTATAGACAACAACTGAAATTATAAAGAAAGTGTTGAATAGATTTTATTGCTTTATTTGATTTTTAATTTTTATTTTGCAAGCCTTGTCCACCAGGAAGCTCGTTTTCAAACAAGATTTCTTGACCTATGCCCAAAGGAATTTCATAATTAGAAACATTTTTTTGATCTCCAAGGAATGTTGGCCAATAAATTGGTTTTCTAGTATTCCAAAGTCAATGGCACATGAGACACATTTTCACCATTATATTTTTTTTTCTCCGATGAAATAAGTAGGATAGCCAGGTAGCTCAACATTGTAAGTTGGCTAAGTTAATTTACTATGTGGGATAAGAGTGGGTTGAGAAGGAATTTACAAAGGCCTTTGTGGAGGATAGATTGTTCTGTAGCAAGCTAAAGTTTTGATTATGTAGCAACATTTTAATGAATGTTTTTATTGGGAAGACTTGAGGAAAACCATTTGTCTTCAACCAAATAAGAAACAAAAATTGTATTGAATTAAATATGCACTACCTTCTAATAATATTTGAGTTGAGTATGAAAATGTATTGGAATTTCATGGTTCTATAGTGGTAGAGAACATTAACCTTTCTCGAAGGCTTCATGTGCAACAATGTCCTCATCATAAGGCTAATGAATTTTGTTGATGAATAATGTTGAATAAAGTTAATGAATCATTTACTTATGTAGCATGGCCGGTATATCTTGATTTTGTAGCACTATTTCTTGACTTCTATATAAATTTGTCTTCACACGATATCTAGGTCCAAATCTCCTTTTGTCATGTACTATGACAATCTACAACTTTGTTTTGGGAAAAAAAATGTTCTATTGGTCAATAGCCTGAGCACTTCCGTAGAAAGATCCCAAGAACTTGAACTATAGACATGGATCTTATGGACTTGATCAATACATGGTATTGCACTTTTTGGATAACTTGGTGATTTTTACCTCTTGTATAGATCAATTGAATTCTTTAGTAAGCACTTATTTGTGGATAAGTTGACCTTGTTAATCCTTTGGTGACGTGCAACAAAAACTAGTACTTCTTCTGCAATGCAAGGTGAGATTATGGAAGAATAGAGGTATAAGGAATATATTTTTCCAACAAATATGAAAAAACAAATTGAAAATAGTTCATATAAAACAAATCTAAAAAGAGTCATTAAGAAATTTTCATTTTCAACATGCCAAGGAGAGGTGGCCAACCTAGACTACCCAACAATGTTTTGATGATAATTTTTTCATACAATGTACAATTGGAGTGATTCCAAAGACATAATGAAGTATATTCCTACATATATATCTAGTATAAATAGGTTTTTAAATTGCATTGAAATCCTACATCAAATATGCTCAGTAAATCCTGATGAAAAAATTGTTTTCAATTTTCATCTTGAACCAACAATCACTATTTTGGGCACAAATATTTCATCCGATGTTCGATTGACATGATTCAAGTGGGATATGAAATTATATTCACATACCTATCCCCAATATAAATAGATCTTAAAAATATTTTTAATTGGCATGTCACATGTGATGATAAATAGTTAGAATGAAGAAATGTGACAATACCGATTTTTGAACAAGCGGTCACTATTCTGGGCATAAGGTTTTCGTCTGATATTGAAATGAAGTTATTCAATTTGGATCATAAACTAGATGACGAGGACCATATTTCATAAAAATAGGTTTAAAAATTCCTTCATTTGGTCCCTCAAAATACAATAGGCCTAACTCTATTTTTATCAAATTCATCAATTCAAAATGCTACAAAAGGGTTGGGCTTAATGTTCCATGGAATTAAGAGTTGGGATATGGAAAAATTTAGTCTTAAATATATCATCTCAATAATCATATATAGTATTCCATATGTCATTGTTTTGCTTTCAAGGATGACTTGTAGCCACTGTAACTTTAAAAAAATATCTACAAGTGTTCTGTAGCAACTCTAATGGTTTTGTAGAAACTGCTACATGTATGATAAATGGGTCATTAATCTTAAATTGTGATCTACATATTTTAGATATGTTTTGGTTGTGTTCATCCTAATGTAAAATTGTAATACTTCATGCTATCAAAACTCTCATTAACCTAGATCATATGTTGTGAGATATAAATAAGCCATTGTAGGCATATTCTTATTTGCATGCCCAAAACTCAAGAATGATGATTTGCAAAGCTATGGGAAGTCTTCCAAATTTCATGAATTCAATAATGCATAATGTACCTATTTGAAATTGATTGAAAATAATACTTCTTTGTAATTTTGTTTTTGAGATCTGATTGAGATCCAAATTTAACCTTTTTATTTTCTCCTCTTACCAATTTTCCTGCAAGGTGGTTAGTGCTTTGGGTGGATATTACTACACCATAGAATCTTCCTTTTATATCTCTAACTTAATTCATGCTTCTATATGTCCTATTTTTATATGCATAGCACTATGTATGAGATCCCACAAAGAGGATAGTTAACAATTCCTCTTGTTGATCTCAATACCATGTGTTCTTCTTAAAAACTAGTGCAAATAGTACTACTATGCCTTTGGCATCTCCTTAGAAACGATTGAAAAATGATGATCTATTTAGTTACCCCACTATTTTATAGCAAGAGTAATTAAATGGATTTTTCATTAATTTGTCAACCCAAGGTTAGATTGCTTATGAGATGCCTTGCATTGTATGTGCAAGCTCCAAGTTCCTTATTTACTCCTAATTTTCTATAAGATTCTACATAAAGGAAATTGCATTGCTAACTAAGAAATGAAATGACAATGTAGGGAAATAAAAGCAACTATTCACAACTACAATAAAATAAAAGCACCTATCGGAATTGTAAATAATTGAATTAACTAGCTTGAAAAAGTAAATTAATAAAGGTTGTAAAGGAAATCGAGCTGCAAATTAAGGAAAGTAAATAAACATAGAAAAATAGAAATGAAGACTACCTAAACTATACAACACATGTTCTTGTTGAAGTGGATCTTGCCTCCCAAGAATAGGGCATTGAGTTAAGCTACAAAAATCTAAACAAAATTAGTAAATCACACATTTGCATAGGCATATATCTATGAGATTGGAATTGTTATTAGAACAAAATCCGCAAGAAATTGTACACTACTCTATGATATGTTAAATTATTTTTTCTAAGCCCCCCCATAATAGAGATGGAATTCTCTTTTATACATAAAAGTACCTATAACAAGAATAAAAAAACATCTAAATATAATCCCACTTGAGAATAAAATATTATCAAGTGGTTTTCATAGTTTTCTAAACTTTATAGAGCTCATAACTAAACACACAGTGGTTCCATTTAGAATGGCTCAAACTTAGAATGCGATAGACTATCAAATTCGTAACATTTTGTGTGGGTTATAACATCTCACCTCAAATATGTCCAGTGGTTGATAGGCAGTTGTTGATAGTGTTGGTCTTCTCGAATCCATGTAATATAAAAGGTATATCTACAAATGTGGTCCTATAGAAAGAAAATTGGTAGTAAAATGGATCTGCACACATGGTCTTGTAGTAATCCACCCTCCAATAGTCAAACCCATGAATTACATTTGTTATTATCTTCACCAAATGGTTGTAGCAATGAATTCACGACCTCTGGAAGTAGTAATTAGCAATTCTAAGCATCTTTTATCAACTTCATCATTGTTTGTTTGACTTGTGGTATCACAACATCTCCCATTAGCTTTACAAGTGGTTTCTTTGTTGTTGGTCCCTAGTATACTCATTATGAATCTGTAGTTTTTTTAGAATATTCTTCAAAACCCTTAAACAACACATAATTAGTCTTTCCATCATACAAGAAGTTTGGATAAATAGCAATTTCTTTTATATTCAACAAAATCAATGAAAACCCTCTAAAATGCCTCTTTTTTACCTTATTGTGTTCAATATTTATCTCACTTGTTATGATAGGAGGTGGTAGGTGTTAGGTCAATATTGGAAAAAGTCTAAATATGTAGGACAAAATGGTAGATGAAGAGGGTGAAAATGGAGAAAAACAAATGCCAAAATTGGGAGGCATCACTCCCCTTGTCACTTGATTGTTTGAATTAATTAAGCAATTATAGTGACCAACAGTAGGGGACAATATTGGAAAAAGTCTAAATATGTAGGACAAAATGGTAGATGAAGAGGGTGAAAATGGAGAAAAACAAGTGCCAAAATTGGGAGGCATCACTCCCCTTGATCCACAACAAAACCAACTCACTAAGTAGATTTCCTCAATGTGTTATTCTCCTTCCTCCATCAATTTTAGTTGATCACATGATTGAGGATTAGTTTTATCCTAATTTTCTTACTCTCACTTATCACACATTTAAATTTTTTTCTAATCCAATCGATCCAATTTATTTTTGAGTTCCATTTGGTCACATTGTGCACCAAATCACACATAGGAGAACATTAAACCTTCTGGAGATGAATCTTGGATTTCATTCTCTTGTTGGATTTGGAACCTTTTCTTTATAATTTATTTCTTTCTAACGATTATCACCATTATTTAGATCATTTTTTTCCCACTCAGTTGTGAGGCTTGTGATTTTCAATTTTTTGGTTTTCACAAACTCGCCAAAAATTGCATAGTTGTCAAAGCTACTTTTGCACAATTACATGAGTCCTAGTTGAAATATTATCCAAGTGGATATCAATGGCCACCCACCTATTCCACTGGCTCAAAGAACAATTTTCATTTTGGCAATTACCCACCTATTCCACTGGCTCAAAGAACAATTTTCATTTTGGCAATTTTTTCCTAGTTTTTTGAGCCCTAAACTTTTGGGGTCGTTTTGAGGCCCTAAACAACGCTTTTTGGGCGTGACACAACCACACTATATGTTTTAACTAAATTGTGATGGAAACATGTGTATTCCTTGGATATTTATTTCCAACAATCTATTGTGTGCCTAAAACGAAGATCGTATGCAAAAGTTACTACCCATGGAAGTTGTTGTACCAACTTACCCCATTGGGGCCCACATGAATTTTGGCACTTCATCTCCTAGGGTTAGGTTTTTGGATGTTTAGGGTTTTGTCATTTATGATTTATGTTAAAAAGGCCTTTGGAGCCTCATTGTAATCATATTCTTATGAATGAGCGTAGTTTTCACATCTCTTCTTAGAGACAAGATGCTACCATTCGAGCAAGTTTATTTCAGTATGCATTTTTACAGTTTTAGCATATTCGTTTTATTAATAGAAATAAAGTTTTATTTTATCTCTGTGTATTTAGTTTTTATACATCTATATTCCATTTATTTCCATTTATAAATCTGGATCAGTGGTATCAGAGCGATCTTCTCTTTATTTTTTTCTATGTGCATGTCCCCAACGAGGTCAGGTTACAAGGAGTTGGGACTTGAAGTGGTTGAGCCCTTGCAAGATCATCCTCGCCGATCATGATGACCTCCCATGGTGGAAGAAAAGAGAGACGATGGAGCATGAGATCCTTTTAAACTATTTCTCGAGGAATCCCTCGTGCGACAAAGGAATGAGATGATGGATAAATTTTCACAGATCCTTCGACGACTGCCAATAGGAAACACATGTTCATCAAGTGTCCACACTGCCCCCTTCAAGGTACAATTCAATTTTGATATCCCCTTATTTGAATTCTACATTGATGTGGATGTTGTAGATAAATGGTTGATTCTACTAGAAGGGTATTTTTTGGTCCATGATTTTTTCGATAGAGAAAAGATTACCTTTGTGCTCCTTAAGGTTGTCCCCCATGTCAAGGATTAGTGGGAAACTTACTGTGAGAAAAGGGCCACTGATTAATATGCAATATTTATAGTCACCCCCACTTGGGATTCTTTCAGTGATGTTATTGTTAAATTTGGCAGCATCGACAGTCATTCTCCAAGGAGAGGCCATATGGGCCACCCTGAGGCTAGCCAGGGAGATTTGGAGAATCAACTAGTCTTGTGAGGTATTGAAAAAATATAGGGG
>CBVK0101431640.1:807-27854 GCA_900067695.1 Picea abies
GACCCAATCTTTATTTTCACCATAGTGATGTTCAGGGGGGGTGTTGGAGTTACTTCATAGACACACCTAGGATTTATTTTCCTAAGGTTTTTATTTTTTTATTAGTCATAATTAGTCATTATCCAGTCTCCTATATTTTAGGAGAGAATATTCCACCTGGAGAATATTCTCTTTTAGTTCACACTTCAGTTTGACTACTTGAGTTGATTTTAGATGTTGCATTGGGATCATCACCATGCTAATTCGACCTTGCCTTGGTATCATCACCAAAGTGGCACATTAGCCTTGATTCCTTGAGTTAACTCCTTACTAATTTCATTTTAGTCAGTTAACTGAAGACTAGTTGACTAGTTAACTCAACTAGGTGGTAGTTCACTCCCGTAATTGCCTAAGAGACTAGAATAGGTGGCAGTTCACTCCCATAACTGCTGGTGTGTGTTCAGATCACTCTAGACCACCACTATGGTGACTTGGTTCACCTCAAGTTGAACTCATTGAGTTGTACAGAGTATATCATGTGTAAATTATTCATTATTCATAACGGTTAATAAGAATTCTTTCTCTCCTTCTTCTTTTTCCAATTCTCTCTGCAAATGTGTGTATCATTGTTTGGCTAGATCTATTCTGTGTAGGTCAACATATTTACAATATTTTGATTATGTCCTCTAGGTATTATGGATCTTTTAGTGTAATTTTATGGTTAACCAATTGCTAAATCTAACATGAATGTATGGCTCTAAACATGCCGCCAAAAATCGTAGTTTATTTCTATCATTTTCATGCCTTTTTAGCCTCTTAGAAGGGTTTTTGGAAGGGTTTTAGCCTCTTAGAAGGGTTTTTGGAAGGGTTTTAGCCTCTTAGAAGGGTTTTTAGAAGAGCCCTCTATGAATTTCCCTTACTTTATGTCTCCTTCTTGAGTTTTACCTTTCATTTTTCATATGTAATTTCACAACGAAAACTAGGTATTGACTTATTCGTACCCTAACATGACTCCCCTTAGTGATTTATGTGATTCCTCAATTTTTTCCTACAATCCATGACCGAATTAAATATTGGTTCCATTGCTTGACCATCCCTCTATCTTGATCCTTTAGTTCCTTGGATCTTAGAACTATTGCAATTATTCCCTAAACATTTCCTCAAACTTACACTTCAACCATTCAAACAAGCCAAGAACGAATCCTAAGCAAACAAACAAACCAAGAACATGTCTTTAATTCAATGTTGAGTTTGAGCAGCTCCATCATTTTCCATTGATTAACAATAGTCCTGGTGTTATTCTTTGTAGATGGGTAAGGTTTCCATATTTGATAGAATGTAATTTATTAGCTAGACATTGCTCAATAACATATTTACATGAGATAGGGTACTATTTGAAAAATGTTTATTACTTCTTAGGATGCAGTGCATTCATTATTAAAAAAATCATAGAGTTTGTTTTTTGTCGAGACATTAGGCATGTGAATGAATTGACAATTTACTAATTAAATCATTTTTGAATTCATTTTCCTCCTATTCCAAGGTCACAAAGGTCCTTACATGTGTGCTAGATCACCTTTATTTTGATTTTGAGTTAGCAAAAGTCATGGATAAAATTTAACTTAATTCTTATTAGGTACCCACATTCTTATAGAATTCACATAGAATGCTATCAAGCCCCAATAGATATTTGTCATCATCCATTTCCATCAAATTAGTTGTATTTCCATCCAAATTTTGTTTTAATTACACATCCTCTCATGCTCAATTTATAGGTTACATGGTATAACATTGAAGCACGTAGGCATTGACATATTATGCTCTTAACTCATACTTTCTTCTCTCTCCCCCCTTCCTCACTCTCTCTATCTCTCTCTTTACCCCCCCTACTCTATCTCCCTCTCTCTCCCTCTCAGACTTTGAAACTATCTCTCTCTATCTGACCATGTCATTGTCTTCCTCTCTGTCCCTCCCACACTCTCATACATTCTAGCCTCTCTCCCATTCTATCCTTCTCTCCCTTTCTCTCTCTCCCCCCTTATCTCACTCTTTTTTTCTCTCCCCTTTTCTTCCACCCCCTCTCTCTCTCTCTCCCCTTTTCCACTCTCTGCATCTCCCTACCTCCCTCCCTCTATACCACCTCTCTTTACCTTTATCTACCTCCCTATCTCTCTTTAACGCCTCCCTCTCCCTCTCTCTCTCCCCCTCTAGCCCCTGAACCCCAAACAAAGGGGGGCTAGCCGAGACAACAATTGAAATGGAGAGAATAAATATGAAAAAATGAGGTGCATGTTATTAGTTCCATTAAAAATTAAAATTACGATGCTTGTTGGATTTCTCCCTCCCTCCCTCCCCTTCTCTTTCTCTCCCCTTATTACACATCTATGTCACCTCATCAAAATAAAATATCATAATAATCATAAGTAATTCCTACCCTCCCAAACGTTTTACCATGATTTGACTACATCGACACCTCCAAAAGGTCACATGTCCCTTTCATTCAATTTATCATTGTCTAATCACTATTTATTTGTCACCCATTCACTCTCAATGATGCAGAGAGTGAATGGGAGACAGAGAAATAGTTACAAGACAATGATGGATTCAATGAAATGGACATATGACCGTTTGTAGGTGCAGATGTAGTCAAATCATGGTACAAATTTTGGTGAAATCATGGTACAAAGTTTTGGATCCAAATTCAAATCACATATTTTGAAGAGGTACCAATTTTTAAATTTAATTATAATTTTCTAGTCATTTTGCCACATGAAGTATCTTTGTTTGAGAGAAACACTTTAGATCAATCCTTCCTCTATTATCTTTCCATAGAAAGAAAAATTAATTTATTCCATCCTCCTCATGGCTCAAGTTAATATAGGGTTAAGGATTGAGTATAAGTTATGCCTAGGCTTAGATGGCGCTAGGGGGGTCAATGTCATGGTCTACATCAAGCTCTAGGTCAACATCTAAATCTATATTTATCTCTATGTGGTGGTCTAGGTCATGGTCTATGTCAAGATCTAGGTCTAGTGACAAGATATTTGGAGGAGTGGAACCTATTGAAATGAACGTTATGATCATTTGGAGGCTTAGAAATTCTGAGATTGTATTACACCCAAATTGAAAGTACCGTTTGGAGGTGGAGAGATAGAGAGATTGCAATGAACCATTTGGAGGCCCAGACATCATGAGATTGCAATACACCCGAGTTGAAATGACCGTTTGAGGCGGAAAGGCTTTAAGCATGTTTTTTTCTTATTCGTTTTCAAATGCTAAATGCCCAAAGAATTGTCATTCATTTCCCTTCAAACCATACCGCCCCTAGTGTTTCAATCTTGGCTCTGATACCAATTGTAACATTCCCAACCACCCATGTACACTGTTGGGATTGTGGGGTACTTAAAATTTTCCTCAACTTTTTCTTAGTGGAAATTTTTATTCAACACCACAGAGGCCACAATGGAGGAGAGATATATCAAGTTGAGGAAAACATATATACTCTTCATGTAATTTGTTTTTCTAATTCTTTTCTATAGTTCTTTTGGACTCTATTGATGGGAATATACGATCTGATGCTCTTAAAGAACTGAATTACTTAATAGCTATGAATATTTCTCCTAAAAAATGTGTAAGAAAGGAGCTCTAACCCAATATCATACATTTCCACATGAAATCGAGATCCATTCCACCTCCATTATCTTGGAAAATAAGAGTTGGACTACTGTCCCTAGGGTTCTGAATTTTGTCCACAAAGACAAAAGTTGCACCATTTTGAAAATCTTCAACTAAATTATCAAGCAACTTCGAAATCTCTCCAAATTCCCATGTTTGGGAAGTCACATTAGAATTGAGGAATTTTGGTTTCACTTGAACATGACACACACCACCTGGTAAAGATTACTTTTGTTCATTTTGGACATCATAATCCCCAATTCTCCAAAATTGATTAAAACTATTTTTCTTTGAGTTTATACCTGAACAATTCAATCAATGGGAAAATGAATGCAAATGATGTTCTCTTTGCAATGCATTTTTTTATCTCCATCCCTTCCCAAAAAATATAGAATATAACCCTAAACATAATCTGATCTGATCTGACACTCCAAAGGGTGCATTGCAATCTCACATCTTTCCACCTAAAACATTCATTTCAACTTGGGTGTATTGAAATCCCATGATGTTTGGGCCTCCAAATGGTTCATTGAAATCTCATTATCTCTCCACCTCCAAACAATTCTCCTTTACACAATGGTACAATTTTTCTCCTTTGGTACAATATGGAAGCTAAGTAGTATAGCTATCTATCTCAATTAGAATAAAATTGTTATATAATCTCCTCTCTTTAGTGCAAGACTCAATATAATCATCATAAACTAGAGGACAACTTAGGTCAAAGGGCACACTACTCTAGGAAGCCTCCTCACACCTTGTTGTGACCATTATTCTTTCTATTCTTATCCTATACCAAACATCACTAAACAACACAATGCCTCGAATAATACTAAGCTCTCTATTACTAAGCTCTTGTTATGGAAACTACATGATATGGCACTCAAAGAATAACTCATATCTACAGCTTATCGAACTAACTATGAAGCTTCTGTATGATTAGAGTTGTATCATTAGTAGGAAGATACAGTATGAAGATTAAGACTAATTGGCTTATTACCTATATTATACCAATATTATTGAGGCAATGACATCAATGAATATGGGAAAGGTGATTTCCTTGTTTCTCTAATAAGTTGCCATTACAGGTTACCAGTCATATTGCTTTCCCATATTCATGCCTATTAAATGGTAAACCTCTGACTGGAACCAGTCTACTTTGGTAGTAGAGGTTATGCAACCATTGCATGAATTATTTTCATTTAATTGATACTCATATGAACCAATTGCATGGACTAGTAATACACGTATAGACTTATTTACTTCTATTGCGTGATGTATTTATCCGATGAGTGCAATGAATATGGAACAAAGGGGCATTCACATTACCACATATAGGTGAACTGAAATAATCTTGCATCATATGTGTACAAAGCTCCTTGTATCTCATATGTAGAAACACAAGTAAATCCCAGGAATCACTTCTATTACCATAAGTTGATAGGTATGAATATGGTATGATCACAACAGTATGAGTTCCATATTCTTGAATAGGAATAGATCATTTCTTTGGTGGACGTATCCCATATTGGGTGAACCATGTATATCTGTGTCTCTATTGTATTGTGTATCTCTTATGTTTTATTTTTGCGTCTATTTTATATTATTGCTATGTGATCCTCTTTTTTCTAACAAGAAACACCAAACCATAAAGGTAAGCAATAAGTTCATTAAGAGATAAGGGAAAAGTGGTGGATAAAAATGACCTAGTGGTGCAAGTCACCATTACATGAGGGGCTGGTCACTGGGAAAATAACTCCCCAAAACTACCTTTGTGTGCACATGTGCAATGTTTCTAAAGTCTAGTGAAGCTTAGTTACATGTATAAGTTCCCCACAAATGATGTTATAATGATAATCATTATGACACTAGTTACAAGATTACATCAACCTTCTAGACAAAATTAAAACTCATTCTAACATATCACTCATATAGAAATGAAAAACCCAATGCATGCATCAATATGGATCTTTAAATTTTGAAGCTAGCCATATGAATGCTTCTCCTGGTGCTATAAGGTTTGGAAGTTTCCCTGTTGACCTTAATCTAGATCTAAAAAAACCCATTTTAGGTCACATCACAATGGAAAATGGAATCTAGTAGAAGATGCAGGATCACTCAACAATTGAGGAAGGAAGTACTAACATATCTCAATAAACTATATCTATTCTTGATTCATCCCTTTCAATCTTCCAAGAATAGACTAGCTCTTCTTGTGTAGAAAAAATCTTCATGTCTTCTAAAAGACTTGAGGAGTAATCCACTAGAATTTCTTCATCCATCAATCCATCCACATAATTTTCTTATCCCATACAATAAATGCAAGAAGTATACTTCTTTCACTCACACACACATGAAAATTCCATAACATTTTAATGTTGAAATAAAAATGGTAAAGTTACACTCATAAAGTGCACTATGACATGAAAGAAAAACTTAACAAGAATATCTCTTGATATTCTTCCAATATAATTGAATGAATTTGAAATCTAGTATCTCAAAATAAGTTTTCCCCAAACATATTATATCATAAGCAAAAAAACCTAGATAGGTGTTACATTTTGAACATTTCACCCTGAAAACCATAATAAAATTATCCATTGCAACCTCTTGATATATAAAAAAAATAAAGTAGAAAAATTGTTCAAAACAAATAAGGAAATTAAATCCATTATCCAAAATGGATAGAGCTCATTTAAATAAATATCTCAAGAAATGGGGTAGGGATTTTCCCCTTCCCTTTACTCTACCAAGTTGATGATAGTATGCTATATCTCCAATGATATTTTTGACATGGAATTGACTAACTTGTTTTTCTCCTTATAGATGTTGTTGGTGCATAAATATGTTCGTTGAATATCTCACATTCATTTAAATGTCAATCCAGGATTCATAATCAAAAGAGTTGTTACACTATATGTGCCAAGAACAAGTAACCTATCTAAGTCTGTTGCATATAGGAAATAATTAATAACATAAAAATTCTATTCCCAAGATCTCCAAATATTTCAAAATATCCTCTGATCCTAAACGAGAAAACTAATATCGAAACTCAATCAGTCAAAGAAATACCATCTCAGAGAAACAAGTCTGTTCATGTTAGGCACTTGTATTGGAAAGATGAACATTAGGAAGCTTGTTTCCTATAATGATTAAAGCAATCAATTTAAACCATTTTGTAAACAAAAACCAATTTCAATCTCATATAACTCAATCAAATCAAGACAGGGAGATTCAATATTGAGTGAAAGAATTTATTATAGCACATGTAAATAAAAGATAAAGTCTTCTAGTTCCCTATGATACTACAATCATGAAATTCAAACATCAATCCCACACTTCAAATTAAGAAATAAATATTTTCAACATCTGAGAATAAAATGTCTATTTGATATATAACTTGTTGTTACACACCAATCTGAAATAATGAACTTGATGCTAAATCTTAAGAATGAAAATGAAGACAAATCACACATGTGTGCTGCTGTAAACTACAAACATAAACACATAGAGCATAAACAACGAGGTTTAACTTAGTTGGGGTGGTGGGCCCTTGCCGAACCAACAAGGAACCTCTTAGAGAGTTACTAGGCTGAAGCTTTCACTCACATCCAAGAATTTACATAAAAGATCTTTTGTATTAATCAACTGGTAAATTGGATCAACAGTCTTATAGATTATATGTCATGATAACAAATACTTGCAGAATTCTCATCGTATATCTCTTCTCCTTCCTTTCTACATAGCATCCCTTATTTAAGGTAAGCTGATACTACCAACACTTATTAAACAGTTCAAGAAATTCAAGAATTACAATTTACATCGAATATTAAGGAGTTGACTCCATCCTCATGACATGAAGTGCATGAACGATGGAGTCTCTTGCAACTAGAAAACTAAATTTAGATGCTTCTACCCAACTGCCTTCTTGGAATCTCCACCATTATCCACGTTCAAATGGCGCATCCCGAAACATAGATTTTAGTATCGGATTGCACACAGTCGTGAATCCGGTACCGAAATAAAACAAGGCAAGGAGTACCGGAATAGCGCACAGCTTGGTACCGGATCAAAACTGTCTTGGGTACCGGAATAACGCATGTCTTGGTACCGGATTACATGGTGCCTTGTAGTGCCAAATTAGACTGTTCACAAATCAAATTATTAGAACTATACAACATAAAACACCTTTAATTGAATTAATTAAAGAAAATTAAACAAACATGCTTTAAATCACCAATTACCTCTTGTAGACATGACATAGCTATCAGACATGTATTTGGGGAGGGAATAGTCTAGTATCGGTTTATAGTAGGGGAAAAAAGACTTAAATATAGGGTAAGATAGGGTATTATCGTATGACAAAATGGAGACTCAACATTTCCCCCATGCTAAAGATGTTGCATGTCCTCATGCAATGTTATAAAAAACTGATCCCCAAAAACTTTCTGCACAATTGCACCCTCCTCTATCATTCCTCAGATTGAAAAATGTTAACACCAGAAGCTTCATTCTTTAATTCCTTCTTGATCACCCTAGTGTAATGGACCAATCGCAATACTTTGTTAAGTTTGGCAAAGACCTCCACATGTTGTTCCTTCAATTATGCATTCTCTGCCTTGATATGTTTGTCTAATGTTTTGTATTCTTCAATTTCTTGTTACAATCTCTCAATTTCCATTAACAATGTTGGTTCATTTAGGGACTGTTTTGGACTTGGTATGATTAATTCTTTGGTAACCATCTCTCAAGCCTCTTTTTCTTTCCTCAGACTCCTCAGAACCTTGATCATCATCTTTTTCTTGCTCGAAGATTTGCCTGAACTCAGTGTAAATACCTCGTGAGTGACCATCGTTCGAGCCTCTTTCCCCTTTCTCAAATCCATCAAGGTTTCTGTTACCAACCCTTCCGTGTCACTTATTGTTATCATTCCTTATATTTCACTTGTGGAAGCTCCCCAGCCACTCTCTTTGTCTAGATAACTTGGAATATCCATAGGTTCTCTTTGAGGAGAAGATATATTTGGAATTGTCTCTTGTTTAGCCATACTTTTGGTAGTCCTATGTATGGGTGTTGAGGCTTTCTTAGACTTTTTAATAGGGGTAGGAGTTTCTTCAAACAACTTCCTTTTCTTCAATTTACTAATAGGGACAGGCCTGGAGACCTGTACTTCCTGTGTTGAAAAGAATTTTATCTTACGGGCTTGAACTGTAACTTCTAGGGTTTGCTTCTGCTGGCCAACTCGTATTCCTACCCGAGAGGATTGAGGTGTGGGTTCTGAAACTTGTACCTCTTTTCCTTATGGTTTCTTTCTATGTTTACTTGTCACCTTTGCAGTCCCCTTCAAACCACCAACTAAAATCTAGGAAGGCAATGTAACTTCAGAAACACTTTTCAATTCTTTATGGGATTTTGGAGAGGGTTTTATAATTGTCTCTAGTAAAAGCCTATGTTGATTTATCTCCTTATTTTGTTTCTTATACTGTGACTATTGGTTCTTAGAGCATAGTATTGAGCTAGACGCTTCAGCTGGTGCAAACTTTTCCTTTCTTTTTGATTGGAAGTTAGGGGTCTCTTCTATTTGATTGACAGGTTTTGATGGTATTTCCATAATGGTTTTGGGAATGTTATCCTATTGATCGCATGGTCTTGAGCCCTCCTTTCATCTTTTACCCCTCTGAACCAAAATAGAGCTTACTTTTTGGAATGGAGTGGCTTTCTTCTTTTTTCATATAACAGGGTCTCCCATGACAGACTTTTCTGTCACTGATTTCTCAATGAGCTGAGAGAAGTTGGGCGCAACAGTGTCTTCTTTGCTTTCTAATGCCACATCTTTCTTTTCTTTTCTTCTTGAGCTTTCATCATGTATCCCTGCCTCCTATGTCTCAACTGACTTGGATTTCTCTTGAGCGAAACTATGTTGGAGCAATTGTTTCCAACTACCCATTGTGTTCTTAGAGCATGAACAACCAGAAGTTTGATTAAACCATGATGATGGAGACTGGTCTTGGGCTTATTAGAAACTGACCTCACTCCTCTTTCCATTTTCATTAGACTCATTCATAAAAAATGGGGGAAATTTATCTGCGGTCCTCCCTTAAAATGTGACAAAAGATTTAAATGATAAATGAAGGTCACAACATACCTTCCTTCACAGGTGAGGAATTTCTACAAACTTATAAGCATTGTCCAATAATTTTCTTTGATATATCTCCGAGGGACGCCCTTGGTCCAATCGACGTCGTGATGTTCTGGTTTGAGGAATTTCTGACAGAGCTTTTTGTCCATGATTACTCTTTTGAAGTATCTTTCTCCAACGATCGGGAGACCCGTAGCCTTTGCTATAGTAGTCTCTATAATTTTTAACTTCACGTCCCCAAGATGCACATTCTCTCCATCATATGTTTGTGCAAAGATGAGAGAGATTCCTTCATGATGGCCCCTGAATTTCTCCAAGAACGGTACCCAACCTGCCTGTTCATATTTTTTCTTACAAACCTGATATTCTGTGGTTTCTTTGTATATTTGAAATATTGGCTTATGTCTATCAAATCCCATACTATCTTAAGCAGTTCTTTTGGGTGGATAAGGCACAGACAGAAGGTTGAGGATGAGTACCGAATGATAGAGTGTTGGTTGGGAGAAACACATACGGGATACGAAGGTATAAGGTGTCTGTAGATAGTATGATAACAAGGGTAAATAATGGTCATCTGGATGGTAGAGCCATCAGAGGAGAATTTTTGAATAGAAGTGTAGATTACAATGGTCACGTCAATCCTCATGATGATATGGTGAGGTAAATTGGATCTAAGAACTGTTTCCAGATTCGTGGGAAGCTTGGTGGCGGACGATATTTACAAAAGGAGGTGGTCGTTATGATCGGGACTTGTGTATATGAAATAGACTGGGATCATTAATCGACATGCTAAGATTCATGGTTCACGTCATCTCATATAGTATGATAACTAATCATGGGGTTTATTTATCAGATAGACAGTGGGAGTTTGATCTGATAAAAGTCATCATGTTTTTGCATTTTTGTTGTTTTGTAGGACACTTCCTTCTTACGGTGTCAGATCTCATGTTTTTATAGAGATTCATGACAAAACAAGGTTACGTCATGATCCAAGAGTAATCAGATGTTATAAACACATATTTAGTCTAATTCCTTTAAATAATACGAAAAAAAAATGTAGAATATGTATGTCCTCATACTAATAATTTGACAGCGACTTAGAAACATGATGAGAGTTACCCATCATATTCTTACCAGTACTAGATCATTTAAGTACTAGATCACCTGTGTGTAGATTTTTCAATTGGTACGGGATCACTTGAGTGTCTGATCACCTATGTGTAAGACTTGTAGTTGGTACAGGATCACCTGTGTAAAAATTGCAGTCGGTATCGGATCACCTGTGTGTAAAATTGCAGTCGGTATCAGATCACCTGTGTGTAAAATTGCAGTCGGTACCGGAATAGCTCACGACCCCTTCTTTTATACTAAATAGGACCTGGTACCATATAGGCAAAACAATATGATTTTGTGGTTCTTCACACAGAGATGATCAGAGGAGCACAAAAATGAACTTTCTTGAGCTTAAGAAACTTGATATTGATTCTGGTGATAGTGATTTACAGAACTAACTAATTTTCTATGGTCAAATCTGTCTGAAAAATCATGTAGTTGCCAAATTTTATAGAGAAATAATGCAGGAAAGCTTTATAATAGGAGGGTATTCTGTAATGACTGGTAACTAAGATGACATAACTCCTTTTCTTTTGGAACCAAGGTGACCACACTTTTTCTAGCATTTCATCTTTTATTACAATAATAATCCTAACTACTACTTTTCTGTGGATTTTTATCTAGCCCAGATTAGTTAATGCTCGCCAGCATTTTTAGTTTTATAGAGTCTAAAAAACTTAAAGGAAACTCTCTACACTGTCCCATGGATTTTTATCAAGCCCAGGCTAGTTCCTGCTCGCTGGTGTTTTCAATTTTAAAGAGTTTGAAAAACTTAAAGGAAACTCTCTACACTGTCCCGTGGATTTTTATCAAGCCCAGGCAAGTTCCTTCTCGCCAGTGTTTTCAATTTTAAAGAGTCTGAAAAACTTAAAGAAGACTCTTTTTGGTAGCTGTCCTCATTATTTGTTTATATACATGGGAACACCACCAATTTTCTTTTGTCTTTATTAGTCAAAATAAAGAAAAAATTCATCTCATGACACACCTATGTATAGAAAAATAATTTATACAATTTGAACTTACTATGGTAGGTCAGCAGGAGGGAAAACCCTCTCTCTTACCAGTTGCATTTCGGAAGTCTGAAGAACATTTTTGATGAAATCCTCCTTTGACAGCGGTTTGTGATAAACCTTCAGCCGATGTCCATTTACAACAAGGGAAGTCTTATTTTCATCAATAGTTTTTATCCTTACTGCACCATTTTCATATACTGTATCAACCTCATAGGGCCCTGTCCATCTGGTAGACAATTTTCCAATGAAAATTTTAAATCTGCTATCATAGAGGAGTGCCCAATCACCTGGTTGGAAGGACTTCTATTTAATATACTTGTCTTTCCATTTGGTCCTTTGTTCTTGTATCAAGGTGGTTCTTTGTAGAGCATCTTGCCTTATCTCATCAAGTTCGTTTAATTGTAATAGCCTCTATTTTTGAGCTTCATCCAGGTCCATTCCTAATTGCATGGTAGTTCTGAAGGTCTTTACTTGAAATTATATGGGCAGTAGTACATGCTTCCCATATGCCAACTCATACAGTGTATGGTCTGTTGTATTTCTCCCGGCTGTCCTATAGGCCCACAAGGATTTAGGCAACCTATCAGCCCAGTCTTTGTGGTGCAACTGAACAATCTTCGTGAGGATGGCCTCTATCACTTTGTTGGTTGAGTCTACTTGGCCATTGTCTTGAGGGTGATAGGGTGAGGACTTTCTGTGTCTAATCTTGTATTTTTCGGTAAGGGCCTTAACCAAATTTGAGGTGAATTGTGTTCCTTGATCAGTGAATATCTCCCGAGGTACCCTGAAATGAATGAAAAATTCCTCAAAGAGAAAATCTACAATGGATTGTTCATTGGCTGAATACAGGGCCTTGGCTTCTACCCATTTTGTTACATAGTTTGTGCAAACTAATATGTACTTTTTCTTACGGGACATGGGATTGATATGTCCTACAAAGTCTAAGGCCCATTTTTCAAAGGGTTCGATTACTACTTGGGATTGGAGTGGCATTTGATCAGCTGATGTAGGTCTTCCCATTCTTTGGAAATCATCACAGCTGAGCATGTATTTCTTTGCATCCTTAAAAATGGTCGGCCAATAATAGCCTGATTGTAAAATTTTGTAAGATGTTCTTTTGTCAGCAAAGTGGCCACCAAATGGACTATCATGACAGGCTTTGAGGATATCCTGCATTTCGTCTTCCCGGACACATCTTTTGATTACCAAATCAGGTCCTGTTCGGTATAGGGTGTCTTCATGGCACACATAATTGGCACTTAGCTGAATGATTCTCTGTTTTTCTCTAGAATTCATACCTTGAGGCAGCTTGCCGGTTACTAAGTAGTTGGCTACATCTGCATACCAAGGGGTGAAAGTAGAGATAGAAAATAAATTCTCATCAAGAAAATCATCATCTACTGGAGTATTTTCACCTGTATGGATAAGCCTAGATAAAAAATCAGCAACCAAGTTATCTCTTCCAGGCCTATCTATAATAGTGATATTAAATTCTTGTAGTAACAAGATCCATCTAGTTATTCTAGAATTTGTAACAGGTTTATTCATTAGAAATCTGATAGCTGAGTGATCTGTGTGCACAAAAACATCGTTTCTTGTTATATAGTGTCTAAACTTTTTGATGACATGTACTACTGATAAGAATTCTTTCTCTGTGACAGTATAGTTTGCTTCAGTAGGTGAGAGGTTCTTACTAACAAAGTATATAGCATAAGGAATCTTCCCTTTCCTTTGTCCTAGTATGACTCCCAAAGCGATATCCGAGGCATCTATACAGATATGGAAAGGAAGAGACCAGTTTGGACCTCTCAAAGCAGGATCACTTGACAGTTTTGTTTTTAAGATTTCGAAAGAGATTTGGTATTGCTCATCCCAGCAGAATTCAACATCTTTTGTTAACAATTTGAAAAGGGAGGCTGCTAGGTTTGTAAAATTTTGAATAAACCTCCTATAGTAGTCAGCATGCCCTAAGAAACTTCTGATTTCCTTTTGTGAACTAGGGATCTTAATTTGGGAAATAATGTCGATTTTGGCAGGGTCCACTCTTATTCTGGTACTGGAGATATGGTGACCTAGAATGATTCCTTCAGTAAGCATCATTCTTAATTTCTCATGACTAAGTGAGAGGTTGGTCTCTCTACATCTAACCAATACCTTCTTCAAATTATCCAATGCCTGTTGGAAATCATCCCCATATACCGTGAAGTCATCCATGTAGAATTCCACACAATCATTGGTCAAATCGGAAAAAATAGCCAAGACAATGCTCTGAAACATAGCAGGAGCATTACATAATCCAAAGGGGAGAACCCTATAAGCATAGGTTCCCCAAGGTAAAGTGAATGTGGTCTTATCTTGGTCTTCTGGTGAAATTTGTATTTGGTTGTAGCCACTAAACCCATCCAGAAAAGAAAAGTACATTTTTCCAGATAAAGTATCCAAGACCTGATCTATGAAAGGAAAAGGAAAGTAGTCTCTATATGTGGCATTTTTTAGCTCCTGAAATTCCACACAAATCCTCCATTTCTTGTTTTTCTTTGGTACAATGACTAATGGAGAGACCCATTTGCTATCTGATATAGGGTAAATGAAATTGACTTGTAGGAGTTTTTGGAGTTCTTCCTTTACTATATCTTTCAAGGCTAGGTTCATTCTTCTCTGGGGTTGTCAGATAGGTCTGATTTGATCGTTAGTATAAATATGATGCATACATGTAACTGGGTGGATCCATTTCATGTTGGAGTAATCCCATGCAAATGTATCGGATTGCCCCTGAATCATTTGTACCAGCTTTTGTTGTTGATATATTTCTAGGCTAGCATTGATATACAAGGACTTCCCAGGTCTGATTTCCACAGCTTGGACGGTGGATTCCTTCCCTTCTTCTATTTGCAAAAGAGTGGTTGTTGTAGAAGTAGGAGGGTGCCAAATTTCTTGAAATTCAGGGCTAAAGATGTGTGTGTAGTTGGGGAAATCTTGGGGATAGTCAATGCATGCCGAGGCAGCCAAGAATAGGATTAGGATTTGTTCTTTAGAATGTTCTTATACTTCTTTTATTTGTTCAAGTGTCGATAAGGGTTGTGTACAATCCTCTTCCCCATATAGATTCTCCAACTAGAGAGGAACTTTTGTGGCTGGTTGGGCGGGGGGAAAAAGGATAAGTTTTTGACTTTGAGTGCCATTGGAAATTGCCATTTCTCCAGATCGACAACTGATGAATGCATCAACAGTGGCCAGCCAAGGTCAGCCTAATACCACTGGGTGTCCTGGTTTGGGGGATTTGGGATGGATTACCAAGAAATCCATAGGGTATTCCCAATAGGCCAATGTCACTATTACATAATCTAAACTTCCTGCTGGGGTGATGACTGATTTATCTGCAAGTTCTAGCAAAGTTTGGGTAGGTCTCAAGTGATCTAGTTGCAGTGTTTTCATAGTGTTTACTGACATCACATTTATTGTTGCCCCTAGATCAATCAATGTATTGGGCAAGGCAACACCATTGATTTCTATGGTTACCACTGGGTTCCCTGGATCACTATACTTAAAAGGCATTTCCGTTATAAACTCGGATAATTGTCCTACCACCCGTATGACAAGGGGTTCTTTCCTCTTTCTCCCTGGTTTTTTAATGAAAAGGTCCCTTACAATTTTAGCGTAGATAGGTATATCTTTAATGCTCTATAGTAGTGGGATCTTTACACATATAATCCAGAGTTCTGTCTCTATATTATGTTCTAGAGGTTCCTCATTTTTCTTTATGAGAAACCTTTTTGGATAAGGGGGATTCACCTCGTGGGGTGTTTCTACTGCAAAGAAGTTGGGAGAAGGGATTTCTTGTGGTATTGGGGTGTTTCTTTCTTCGTTCATTGGATCAGTCATCTGTTCTTCTCTTTGAATCGTTTGGGCACCTATTTGTTCCTCTTGGTTTGTGTGATTATTCACGTGTTCTTCTTGAATGCCTATAGTGGGATTTGTTTTGTTTACAATCCTTCTTGACCTTAATTCAATTCCATTAAATGGAGCTAGCGTTATTACATATGTAGGAAAGGTTTGTACTTCAACATTTTGTATAGGTTGTGTCGGTTTTTTATTTGGGTTAGGGATAGGTTGTGCGGGAATAGGAGTAGGTCGAGGAGGATTTTGGATGAGTGCAGCCTGCATTGGTTGCTGCATGTTTGGATTAATGGGTATTGCAAGTGGTTGTTGTGGTTGAGGAGGTGGAAGAAGAGCACGGGGGTTAAAAACTGGAAGCAACTGTGAAATATTCGAAGGATATTGTGGATAGGTGGAAAAATTTGTTGGTTGAAAGGGAACATTTCCATATATAGGTCCTCTCCACCCCTGTTGCCAAGGTTGGATTTGTGTTGACCATTGAGGATAAGAAATGGGAGGTATCCATTGCTGTTGGGGGTATTGTGTACCTGGGTCGGCAAACATGCTGGGATTTTTTTGTCTCCATGATCTCCTAGGGGGGTAAGATGTCTCAGGTTCTCCTCCTCCCTTGAACATGGCTTTAAGTCTGGGGAGAGAAGGGCATTCACTAGTAGGATGGTTCTCTGTGAAAATGCCACAACGTTCAATAACATTGAGGGGGCATTCCTTTTCAGGGTGTTTCCTCCTACACTAATGACAGAAGATTGCTAACGCACCATTTTCTTCCTCTTGTTTTCTTTTAATTTTCATGGTATCTAATTGGGAACTAATGGTGTGTAGGATATTTGTTTTAAAGTTTTCTAATAGATTTACCAGCTCAATTCTTGTGGCACCTCCAGATGTGGGTTTAGCAACTCTGTTGGTAGGGTCCCTTATACTGTTCCCTGTTTTAGCTTGACTGTGAGAGTATCTTTTACAATACTCTGCTATGTCTACAAATGGTTTTTGGTATATGTCCCCAGAACTCGTAAGGTTTAACACTTCAATGCAATCGTCCTTCACCCCTTTTAGAAAGACAGTCCTAACTGTAGATATATCTAAAGAAAACTGCTTAGTCTTTTGGTAATTGTATAAGAATCTCTCTAAGTAGTCTTCTAAGCTTTCTTCTTCTGATTGTTGCATTTTGAATATATCATTCCTAACATCTCTAGGTCTGCAGTAATCCTAGTATTTCTGGAGGAATGTCTCTTTCATACCATCCCAAGACAAAATTATGTGTTCCACTAAGCTCATGAACCACCATAGTGTCGAATCCTTTAGTGTGGCTGGGAAAAGTTTTAATTTTTATGCATTATTTGTGTAGTTATAGCTTCTACACAATATGTCAAATTCAAATAAAAACGAGTCAGGGTCTTCTGCCGACATACCTTTGAAATGTGGAAGTGAAGATAATGGAATATTCTTCATAGAAACATCTTTAGCCATATCTAGTACGGGGAATCCAAATGTCTTTGTTTCATTGGTTGTGATTCCCTCTTCTTCTGTAATGTTTCCAAGCACTCTGTAGGGAGGTGGTGAATTTTCTCCATTGAGTGATGGTTCCACCACTGGGTTCTCTGGTATCTTTGGCTATTCCAAATTTTTGTGTGGTCTTCCAACAACAGATGTAGCCTCTTCTATTATCACCTCTACTTCTTTTCCAATTTCTCTTTTGGGTGGGGTCGCCAGTGCTGTCTCATTTTATTTTTGCCTTATGTTTGTAATATTTATAGTGGCTTCGGATCTGGTGCCTTTTTCTGTTGTTACAGTGGCTGCCTTTGAGTTCTCTCCTCTGAGAATTTTACCTGCACGAGTTTTTGATGAATTAGTATAAGGGGAGGTTTTCTTTGTTTTTTGTTTTTCTGGTTTTTCTAAGTTTTTAGGAGCAATAAATCTTCCTTTATTATCTCTATACCTACTCATAAAAAAAAAAAATCGATGAAAACGCAAATTCCTAATTAAAGGTAGGAGGAAAACCTGACTTTGGAGCAACCCCACCAAAGTGGATGCATAGGTTCTTACCTCTCGTCTTATCGTCTTCTCTCCACCCTTAGATTATCCTCAAATCCAATCCAATACTTCATTAAACCAAAAAAAATATGCTACCTGTTACCGTTTACAACTCCCCAGCAATGGTGCCAAAATGTTGGTGCATAAATATGTTCGTGTAATATCTCACACTCATTTAAATGTCAATTCGGGATTCATAATCGAAAGAGTTGTTACACTAGATGTGCCTAGAACAAGTAACCTATCTAAGTCTTTGCTTATAGGAAATAATTAATAACATAAAAAATCTATTCCTAAGATCTCCAAATATTTCAAAATATCCTTTGATCCTAAAGGAGAAAACTAATATCGAAACTCAATCAATCAAAGAAATACTGTCTCAGAGAAACAAGTCTGTTCATGTTAGGCACTTGTATTGGAAAGATGAACATTAAGAAGCTTGTTTCCTGTAATGATTAAAGCAATCAATTTCAACCATTATGTAAACAAAAACCAATTTCAATCTCATATAACTGAATCAAATCAACATAGGGAGATTCAACATGGACTGAAAGATTTTATTACAGCACAAAATGGAGACTCAACAGATGTGATAATAATATATATGAGAGAATATTCCCTCAAACAACTTTATTTGGTTATAAATTGGATGGAAACAAATATTTTGTATTCTATGGTTCCCCAACATCTAATATATAACCAAATTTGAGTAAGCAACAACCTATAATTAATCAATATTTCTTTCTACTGTAATTCTTATCAATGTTTCAAGTGCTTTCATTTTATCCCAATTGTTAGTATCTCCACATAAAATAACCTCAAAAGAAATGTTGCTTGAATAAAAAAAACAAAATGCACCTATAGCCTTGCATGTATTGGGGTTTCTTTAACATGCCCTATCAAAAAATCCCCATGCTTTTGTTTTGTTAATCTCAAGTGTTCTTATATTCCTCTAAGGTTTTGTCTGGAAAGGTACCTTGAGTCCTTCATAAGAGAACTTGATTTTATATAAAACTTGGAGGTGTATATTAACTTGTCCTATAACATAATGGCATTTCTAATTAACCACAGGGCCCAAGAAACACCATAGAAAAATTTGGTGCTTTAACACATGTGGAAATGACATCCTCCAATATTGTTTAATCTACATGATTATGTGGACAAGGACTCATGGTGAAGGGCATCATTGGAACTATTGCATGAATATGATTACAATGGAGGAAACTACTTGTTGGATTGACTCATAGTGTCGATTCATTTCAATTTGTAGCTTAGTTGCCTAGAAATTTCATGCACACTTTCCCTAAATGGTACAAGGGGTAAAAGTGAAAACAAACACTCAAAAAGGTATTCCATCAATTGCAAAACTTGAGTTTCATTGGGGCCATCATCCTTGAGTAGTCACTGAGGTTGAATGTGTGAGATCTTTTTATTTAACCCTTGGATCCAAATTTGGTTCTTTAACACATGTGGAAATGACCTCATCCATTATTTTTTCACATGCACATTTGCATGTCCAAGGAATCATAAAGAAAGGTTCTATTGGAAATAGTCACATGGAAATGAATCTAGTGGATCATACTTCTTATTGAACCAACTCACAGTTCTTTAGTTGTTTTGAGTTGTAGCTTATTTACTTGGATAATTCAAGGACACTTTCCTTAAATGGTCCTGAGGGAAAAAATGCAACACATGACTAGGAACATCATTATATTAGTTTCAATAAGTGAGTTTCATTTGGTAGATCATCCCAAGTAGTCATCGAGGTTGAATATAAGAGATTTCATGATTTGACCCCTAGATCCAAATCCAGTGCTTTAATACATGTGCAAACAAGCTCATCCAAATAATTCTATTATTCATGCTTGTATGGTTAAGGACTTATGGAGAAGGGTGTGATTAACATTTTCCTAAGAAGATGAATCTAATGAAGAAAACTTCTCATAGAAATGACTCATGGTTCTTGAGTTGTTTAAAGTTGTAGGTTGCTTGTGTGGACAATTTAGGGGCACTTTCCCTAGATGGTCCCATGGAAAAAGAAATGAAAATAGCGACTTGGAACAACATACCATTAGTTGTAGCTAGTGAGTTTCATTGTAACCATTTTCCTTGTGAGGTCATTGACTTTGGAGACAATAGACCTTGTGATTGACAATTGACATTTTTTTTTAAATACCTACATGGCATCGGTATTGTGACGTATGGTAACATTGCTCCCATGGCACATACTTTAGATATATATAGAGGGTCGTCGATTGAGTGACGCTAACATATGTCGAAATTGAAACATATGATATCGTCTCTCCCATGGGACATATGTCAGAGATAAATAGATGACCATCGGTTGAGTGATGTTACCATACGTTGGTATTACAACGTATGGTAACGTCGCTCCCATAGCGTCCACGTAGTGGAGACCGACGAAATGGGACGTTGGAATTCTGATGTCTTTGACATCACTGTAGCGATGACTATATGGGGTTTGGACAATCTAATCCGAGATGGCATGTGACTACATGAAACGTCGCAATAGAGATGATAGCTATGGAATAAAAAATGAGACATCATGTGAAATGACGTTTGAGGGGGTCTATTGTTTTTCATTCTTGTGACAAATATAAAGTGGCAATTACGTTGAATGCGCCGTCAAAATTTGACCCAAATGTACTAGTGAAGAAGAGCCAACAATGCCACATCTTCTATCAGAAGATGCAAGAACATCATCCTCCTATGTTTCGAGTCATTGTTGTTGGTCCTTTCACCCAGTGGGGGATTGATTTTACTACATGTCACTTGGATTCAGCTAGGGGACATCGTTACATTATCGTAGTAGTAGACTAATTCACCAAGTGGGTCGAAGCTATGCCAACACTCAACAATGATGGTGAAGCAATGACTCTTTTAATCTTTAATCAGATAGTAGCAAGGTTCGGTATCCCAAAGGAGATTGTCACTGACCATGGCAATTAGTTCCAAATCAAAATGATGACTGAATTAACATCAAATATCGGGTTCAAACAGGAACATTTGTCACCTTACTATCCACATGCAAATGGTCAGGTTGAAGCTATGAATAAGTCTCTCAATATTATTCTTCAGTGGATGATAAATTATGCTGAGTAGAATTGGAATTTGATGTTATATTCAGTGTTATGGGCCTACAGAAATTATGTGAAGACTGCCACTAGTTTTTTACCTTTTCAACTCGTATACAGGCTGGAAGTAGTCTTACCAATTGAATGTCAGATTCCTTCTTCAAAGTTGGCATTGGAATTACTGCTAGACACTTCACCGATTGAGGAAATCCTTTTATATCTTGAGCATATTGATGAGAAAAATCGTGATGCAGCCTTAGACAATGAGGCTCATAAACAATGCGTCAAGTGTCAGTATGATCGGTCCATTCATCCTTAGATTGTCTTTGAAGGAAATCTTGTCCTAGTCTATGATAAAGACAAAGATCCCCTAGGGGCAGGCAAGTTCAAACCCATGTGGTTTAGATCGTTCACTGTGAAAGAGGTCTTAGAGAAGGGTGCTTACCATCTGGTTGATTTTGAGGGAAATTTCTTGGCAGATCCTAGAAATGGGCTCTACCTTAAGAAGTACTACTCTTAGGTTGGAAACTGGGCAACTTCTTATATATATGTATAGCCTCTTATACATTTTTTGTCTTTTTGTTTTTTGGAAGTGTATTTATTTATGTCTTCTTTTTCACTGTGGCAGATGTCAAGTGAATTGAAGGTTTATTTTGGGTTCGCAAATGATGCTAGTCCACACAGTCAGAGGCTTGCTTCCGCAACTTGGGTAATTTTCACACCTAGAGGCCAGTTGCTATCTTCTAGAGGTATTTCTCTAGGAAATGCTACAAAAAATGTTTCCGAGTTAAACATAGTGATAGAACTGCTTTGTGATTCTTTGTCACATGGAAATTCTCACCTCCGGGTCTACCTAGATGCTCAACTAGTTGTGTCCCAATTAAATCGGGCTTACCACATTTATGAATCCACTCTACACCGTCGATTCTTTAGGGTACGTCTCTTAGAACTATATTTCAATTAAAATATGTATACTCATGTTCCTAGGAGATTTAATCATCTAACAGATACTCTAGATAATCAATTTTTAGACTGACATATTGATCACATATAAAATGAAAAGCACACACATACACATGTAAATACATTTGAAAAAATGTCATCCATAAGACACGACATATGTATATATATATCTGTGTGTGTGTGTGTGTGTGTGTGTGTCCAAAAAATAGTGTTATGAGTACATAAGTGGGCATGAAAGCCTCAAAATTCATCAGTTTATATTGCTGGGCTTATGCCCTCAAAAAATACATATAGTAAAAAATGTTCCCTCGACACATCAAAGGTCTAGTGCTATATAAGGACAAGGCTTGTTGACCTTGCTATAATTTACAATGATGTTCGCAAGATGCTAGAACAACATGTGGATGCATAGCAAGAGGGAGATCCTCGATCTTGGCCATAGGAATGACATGAGTGATCACAATGAGGTTGCACTCCACTCATCGCAAGACTTTGTCAGCCTCTTCGGCTGGGGGTCCTCCTGTAGCTATTGGTCCTCCTGCCACTACTGGTCCTACGTCGGGTCAAGGACTTCAACGATTCCTAGTGATTTCATCTGGTCAAACATGCACCACATCTGTACATAACAAATACACGAGTCAGTACTCTATATGCACATAAAAAGGATATATAGGAAAATTAAAAATTAAATAAAATTTAAAATATATGTTACCTATCTCGCCATGCTCCTTTCCAGGAGGCATAGGCATGCCCAGGTCTCTGGTGAATTTGATCCCTGCATATGGGTAATTCTTGATCACCAAGATCTGACATGCCCACCAGTCAAAAAACTTGTTGTCAAAGGCCTCTATAGTCATCCCTCCACCCTGTCTAGGAAACAATGTTTCCCACCTTCTCACTGCTAGGAAGGAGGCTACATGCCCCTGTACTTTCTCTCTGGGACTGAGACTCTACAACCTCTCAAAGAAGAAGGAGAAAAATATAGTACCAAACCCGAAGTTCTTGTTGGTACGCTGCCGACACTCTATAAGTTGTCTCTTCATGCATACAAGCATGTGTTGGTTGTGGAGCCTGATTATCTTCCAGATTCATAGGTCTTTGTTTTCAGCCGTGTTTATACCCCATGAAGACTTTACACCCTAGAAGAATGTACAATATTCCACGCGAGGGAGTGTAGAGGGAGGTTAGCCCCTCTGCAAGGTCTGGGGGCAAGCAGGCCCCTGAATGAAAAATTGCCTTGTAAATGTATATTGTAATTTCATTGTAAATCTGGACCATTCATTACAAGGTCGCAGATGTAACGGTAGAAATTATGTTAGGGTTTTTTTCCCTAGAAGGAAACCCTCTTTTATGAGGGAAATGTATTGTGGCTAAATATGATAGGGAATATTGTATTATGAGATAGGATACTGTGAGAGAAAGAAGAGGAAGTTACAATGGGTTTGCCATCGGTTGTATCCCTTCGATTGATGGATAATAATAAAGGAAGTACCTAAAAATTTCTTTGGTATTTGTAGCCCACACTAGGTGAACCATGTATATCTGTGTCTCTATTGTATTTTGTATCTTCTATATTTTATTTCCACATTTGTTTTATTTTATTGCTCCGCGATCCTATTTTTCTAATAGCATGGTAGTACGCCAGTAAAAAATGGTGGCCTACAAGCATTGAATGGCACAATGCATATGTGTTGGGGAGGCCTGATGAAGGGTTGTAGATCTAGTAATACGCTCGATCAAAAGTAAGATCAAATGTAAATATAGGCTAGTGATCTTGTGGATTGCCATCTGAGAACCTACCTTCTCAGTGCCGACCTCACAATACATCCAAACGTAGTCCTCAATGTTGAAAGGCCCTAGAGGAAAGTTCCTCAAGTTGACTGGATCCCCTCTTCTCGAGAGGTCAGTCAAAAAATAGATATCCTCTGTGGGTCAGTGATTGACCCTCTAGCATGAACACCTTACCATTAGGATGCCAATACTCCAAATGAGCATTAAGAAGCTTCATTTTTTCCCTCATAAATGGAAACTATAAAAACTTCTATAACCCACATTGTTTCAGTGGAGCGATGGCCATAGGGTCCTCTTCAACCAAGATGTCGAACTCCTCATGCTCTCTCCTTCTCTCCAGTGAACATACATCCTGTTACATGGAAAAAATAGAGAGGAGTTAGTGTTTGATTATTATTTTTTCAAAGTACTAGAGGGTGTATGCAAGCTTCTTTTTACATAGTCGCATATGTATGTGGGTTGTTTAGTATTCTTCCTGAGTACATACGTGGGTTGGCCTAGGACAACCCACATACATGTAGGGACGCTCTTTTTACAAGAGTGCACTCCCTCCAAACACAAAATTAAATAATAAAGGAAGTATTGAATTGAAAGTGTAAGTGTTTTGTACTTACTTGGTCCAAACAAAAGGTTATTTCGTCCACTGAAGCTCCCAGAATCCACTCTTTTAGTAAAGGTTTGTTTTCACCTTTTGGTTAATTTTCAAATTGCAATGGTAAAAATGAGTTGTCCACTTATATTTATAGACTTTTTTGGATTGTTTTGCCCATTTTCCCCCCCTTTGTCTTTTTTCCTGGCTTGGTGATCACTTGATTTCACTTCTGAGTTTTATATTGATCGTTCTGGTACTCTTTTCCTTTCGGTTTGGTAATTTCTTGAGATTGGTCACATTTTTTGGTATCCTTTGGTAAAAGTCATTTTTTCAACTTTTTGCATATATGTTAGTATTTCATTCCCACTTGCTACATCTCGTTGTATTTTTCGCTTTACCATAGGATCAACACCACAAAAGTGTGACACAAAACCTTCATTTTTCCCTTAGAAGTGTCGTAATTAGGTGGTAGAGCCTACCTTCACATGGATTCCCTAGATAGATCCTTTGGTTAATTTTGGCATCCATGCTATCAATGATGACTATAGGCTTGGGAGTCCTTGTTAGTCCTGTCATGATTACATAATTAAGTCTCATTCTTTTGTTCATCATCATCCTAGGCCTTACCCTCAGGATTCCCTAATGAGCATGCTTTGTTGTTTTTTAGGCTTGCTTTGAAATTCGAAAGAAACATCCAACGAGACCATATTTACTCTTTTTGATCTCGTCTAGATTAACTGAGAAAATATCCCCCCAGAGTCTAATTTAAGCCCTTTTTAGACTCTCTAAACATGAAAATATTGTCGAGTGATCTTGTTGTCCTTCACGCTCGCCAAAATCAAATTTGAAGGAACATCTGTTTGACAATAGTTTACCCCTTTTTCAGTCTGGATGGCTAATTTTATGAATAAAGGTATTCTCTAGGAACTATGGTTCACTAGAAGAGTATTCTCGGGTGTAAGTTTAACCCTTTTTCGGGCATGAGGTACTAAATCTTCGAAAAAGGAACATTTTGCTTGGTTTTGGTTTATCACCTTTTTTGGGCCTTAGAGATTACTTACGAAAAAGGAAACCCCCTGGAGTCCATAGTTAAGCTCTTTCTAGACTCCCTAAAATTGAAAAGATCGTCAAGTGACCTTTTTCATTCACGCTCGTTAAATTGCTCTAGAAGAACATCTGCTGGCATGAGTTTAACCCTTTTTCCAGCCTGTAGATTATAGAGGAAAAAGGTACACCTCAGGAGATTTGTCTTGTTAGGAGATTTATCCTCAATTTATTTTATACTTTTTCAGGCAAAGGTGACTAAATTCAAAAAAAGGTTGTGAGTCCATAGTTAATCTCTTTTCAGACTCCTTAAAATTGAAAATATTTTTGAGTGATCTTATCTTTATCACACTCATTAAAATGGTTTTGAATATACGTCTTTTTAGTGAAATTTTAACCCTTTTTCGAACCGACTAGACTAAATCCGAAGAAGTTACTCCATGGAGTCTTCTTTTGCATTTTTTCAGACTCTCTAAACGTGAAAAAGCTACCGATCTTACATTCTCTAGGCTCATAAAAATTACTTTGAAAGGGTCTCACTGTGTCATGCTTAATCGCATTGCAGGTCTCATATTGCATCTTTGGTCTAATTTTGGCTTCATGTTGCTCTCAAATGAACCTTTGAAGCATTCCATATACGCAAGCCTTGCAACATTCCTTGCCTCTGCGACCTGACACCCTGACCGATGGAAGAATTTTCCCCGAGTGTCCTTATCCTGCACATGTATCCTTTCCTTGAGCATTAGTATGTTCCATGCTCTTGGAACCAATTTGTTTGCTCGAAACACTCATTCCTACTTTGTAACATAGAATTCTTTTATTCTTTTTTCAAGCTCTTTAAAAATTGAAAAAGAAAAAAAAAATCAAATATTCCAAAAAGAGGGGACATGAAATATACATTTTTTTTTCGGCAGCAAATATAGTCCCTTGGAAAAAGCACATCCTTTCATTTATTTGTCAATCATTGGGATCTAGTATGACCTTAGGACATTGTTCTCACTACATAGAGTTGTGTCCTCCTCCGTTTGGTTATTCTTCCAAACATATGGAGAGTTTGTGTTGCTTCCTACATCACAAACTTATGTCAATGTCATGTTGCTTGAGTCTTATCATGTTTTGTGCTTTTTTCCAAAGGAAATCTTACCCATCCTGAGTCAACCCTTCTGGAGTTTGTTTTTTTACTTTCATGAGTTGGCCATCCCAAGAGTCCATTCAAGTTTAGATTCGAAATCGACAAATTTCTCTTCCTGATCATCGAGATCCTTCTATCTTTTCCTGACGAATATTTGAAGACCTCAGAGTAGTGAGACTTACACTCCCATTATACTCCTACTTGATTTTTGAAGATCTTGAAGTTGTTTCTCGAGCTATGAAGACTTAATCTCCAACCAACATGCATCACTAGCTTCTTATAGATGCATACAATACTTGTATATGTTTGACTGATTTTGAGATGTAAATTTGTTGTGTATTTCTTGCGACTACACTTTATATAGTTATATGACATGGATCTGTAGTGTATTTGATTGGAAACCATGACTCATTTCATCTCAAGCATGGGTATGCTCACCTCAGAGAGACACTTGTTGTTTTGCAGATGGAACCTCCCAAACTCTGGTATGGGGCTCACTCGATTTTGTACATTGGTGAAGATGTTGTAATGTATTTTGACCATCAGTTTCTCTTCTGACCTCATACATTAGGGGGCATCTATTATAGCC
>CBVK0101431642.1:0-10237 GCA_900067695.1 Picea abies
CCCATGTGTACCGGTCCAAATCGTATATGTCTATCGGGCATGGTCCTACACATCAAAAGCTACGCACTCCATGGGCTCATCAGTCACAGGGATCATAGAAATGTCAATCACATCTTATCATCAATTTTATTAAACATGTGCATAAAATCCCTAATACATCAGCCAAAAGATCAAAGATATTACACAAGCCTACAATACAAGTCTGAAGAAAAGGACAGGGAGTCCTATTGGGCTAGTGTCCAGTAGAAAAGGAGAGTTCCTGGAAGAGACCTTAGCCAAACCATGTAAGTGGGTGATGTGTTCAAAGGTTGTCCAAGCAGGTGGGTGCAACAAGGGCAGAGGATGCAAACGTATTTACCTATAGGTTCCTTTGTAGAAGGCAAGTTGTACATGTCCTAGATGCAATTTTTCCAAACCCATCCATACCTTTTATTCTTTACTCTTTTGTTATTTTATTCTTTGTTTATTTTTTCTTTCAAGAGTTAATCAGGGGACACTTCCCTGGTGTGGTGACCAGTGGTGATAGAGTTACCCACAAGTACTTTCACAGAAATGAGAAGGTTCTCTCGTGATGATACCCCCTTTACCTTGGCCATGCAACCAAGAGTCACTACCCTGGCATGGTAACTAGCTGTTGGTATTTTCATACTGCTAGGTACTCATGGACCTAATAGGATGGATCATGATGAAACCCCCTATCCTCTGACTAGGTCTTGTTTTATTATTTTTCTGGGTCACTCTTGTTTCTTGCTGAGAAGCCTTTTATTGCTTTCTCGGGGATCCCTAGGTGAAACATCTCGAGGTTTATTCTTAGGATTTTATCTTTTACCAGCTTTCTTTTACCTTCTGGGCCTTTAGCCCCTTCTTCCCACGAGATAAGGTGCAATCCTAAAAATAGGTCAAGTCAGTGCTTGGACAAGTGGAATGGGATAGGTGAGCAGGAAACAAGATAAAAAAATTGGTGCTATGATGGGAGCAGATGATGGCTTTTCAGAAACCCCCTCCCTGTGGAAAACCAAAACCTACAGACACATGCTTTCTAGGGCACCCTATCAATCCCCCCAAACATGGTCAAGTGGGCTAGTGTAAGATCCAAGCAATCGTTACAAATAAAAGGAATCAAATGCACATATTCAAGGGTTTTGATGATCAAAGTGACACATACCATGATACCTAAAATAATTACCCTATGGAGAAAGAACCATCTCTGACATAGGAACAAGCTGATGGCGATGGATGTTGTTGTTGCTGACAAGATAAAGGTGCTGGAAGAAAGAAAATGTGGGCCCTCCAGGGCCATGCTAAATTCAATCATGCTCTTGGTACTCCATGTCTAGGACTTGTGGGCCTCGAGACATGATCTCCTAGTGATCCCTAAAAGTAGGGGATAACATCTGGCTCCAACTCGCGGACATGTTCTCACCGTAGAGCGCATAAGAACCTCAACATCTCTGGCATAACCTATTTACCTTCTTGATCTCCATAGCAACATCAGTAACCAATTGGGGTGGTAATTCCACCCTAGAACATATATATATATATATATATATGAATGTGAAAGAAAACTACTTACCTGTACTTTCCTGTTGGTTGGATGTTGGGTGTAGTCAAACAACCAGTGAAGCCAATCCAACAATGTCCCATGATACCTGCCTTTGTGCTTCATCATAAACCAAAATAGTGATAAGTCAAGAACAAAAATGTCATGGGTTAGAATATATATCATATCATTGGTAATAACAAAGTCTAACCCATGGAGGCGGGTGGGAGGGATAAAATCATGTCACGCCAATATACAATGAAAAAGCGCAATTCACTTCAGGAAGGGGTCATGAAAAGTCCACGATTCATAACATCGCCTCAACAGGTATACAAAATGGCTATCCAGGACATCCTTATACTCTGAAGGGGCTGACAAGGATCTGGCAGATGACTGGCAAACTCTTGAGGGAGGGTTGAAACATTGAGATGATAGACTTGGACTTGTAGTTTTCAACCAACCCTTGGATTCTAGGGTTTTCTTCAGAGGAAACTCAATACAAAAGGTATACTTCCAAACTACACCTTTAATGATACAGCAAGGTAAGGTAATAAGCGGTCGCTGGAGAAAAATGTCATGAGAATCCTTCTTTAGGTAAACAACGCTCTTACTCGTAGCAAGACATGAGCACAATGGTAGTAGATAGTCATCTTCATAGGATAAATCTAAGTGCTCAGAGTACTCATCAAAGTCCTCAAGGTAAGACCAGAAATTGTTAGGAAAACATGGCACTAGGTAAACCTTGGGTGCAATGGTAAAAATCTCATCTCGTTGTTGCCACTGGTCAAGAGTAACTTGCTATGATAATTGCAAGGGAAACACTTGGAGATGACTCTCTATGTCATAGATGGGATCCATATCATACCCAACTGCATCCCATCTACGTCTCCCAACATGTATGAACTCATCAATATTATCAACTATGTCATTATCTATATCATAACATGCATGACTTGAAGTATTGAAGGACTCATTTACCTCCTCCCCATTTTCCTCATCATAAAGTAGAGCATCATCAAACACTAGGGGATGAGGGAAACTTATTGTTTCTACTTATGCAGGAGATTCGAGGACTTGGGTGTTTTCAACATGTGTTATGATCTCATCCTCAGGTACTAGTCCTTCATTTTCAATTGTGCAGCAAGGAAGGTCTACTTCTTTTGGGGATTCCATCTCTCCTTCATTTTCTGAATCATGGGACAAGGTGTTATCACAATCCTGAAATGGAAAGAAGCTAACCTCATCATCCTTTTGGTTTTCAGGAGACAAGATCTGTTGGATGGCCTCATCAGAGGGAGGAGCACAAGTTGGTACTTTATCATTTTGTTTAATTTTTAGCCCCTTGTTCATGTCTTCATTCTGTTGGTCAAAAACTTGTTCCCTTCTTTCTTATGGATCATTAGTAGAGGTTTCAAGGGAAACTAGTTTTATCAAGCCAAGAGTGTCCATAGTACGACCATTGGTCTTAGACAAGGATAGATTTACCTCAATTTGAATGGCCATGTGGTGAGATTTTGTGAGTGTTCTTGGACACTTTTTATTTAGGAGGAAGCTTAAATGCCCTAGGAGTCCATTGGTATAGAGATACATGAGGTACTTGTATTTAGGATGATGGATTTTAGGAATTGGGTATAGAAACCTCTGAAACCTAAACCTGAAAACTCTGACGGTCTCATCCTCTTTCTTTTTTATGCACTCAAGTCCTTTAAGTAATGATTGGATATCTTCCAATTTCAAAACCCACCTCATAGGAAAGATTTCTTCAAACTGCTCCATAGATGTGATGCTGGCAGCTGAAAGATTATCATACCATCTTCTAGCCTCTC
Organism: Picea abies; assembly: GCA_900067695.1. Lineage (NCBI taxonomy): Eukaryota > Viridiplantae > Streptophyta > Pinopsida > Pinales > Pinaceae > Picea > Picea abies. The sequence continues at coordinate 3,367 of CBVK0101431642.1, forward strand.
CATGTAGAGTGGCAGAGAAGAGTTTCATTACCAGGTATTCAGCATCATCATCAACAAGGCGGTGTTGAAAGAAATCCTAGAAATTGCTCATGTTATAATCGGGTCTTTCTCCATCGATGCAAGGGAATCTAGAGAGCCACTTTTTATACTAGGGGGGGATTTGTCTAGGATATCCTGGGATTTTACTCATGTATAATGGTTTGTAGTTTCTTGGATCCCATTGTGAAGTCATAGCTAGCTTCGTCATCAGTGGAGTCACTAGATAATTTTCGTGAAAAAATCAAAAGATAAGGGAAAACACCCAAAGTGGAGTCGCCAGGTAAGCTTGTAAGATAAGGCTTCTAAGGCAAGGCTTTCCAAAAAGTGTTGTCTTGAGGAGAATTGACTTAGTGTTCCCCAACAATGATGCCAAAATGTTATCGAGCAGTTTGTAGTTTAGGAAAATAGATAGATGAAGGGAGTTCGAACTGGCGTAATTGGAACCAATCCCACCCAACGTCAGCATAATGGGATGGTTCTTTCTATTTAGGGTGGTAAGGCCCAGGGGAGAGGTCCCTGGTGACCTGGGGTTTTGGGAAGGCAAGGGATAATAAGCTAAAGACAAGTTTCCCACCTCACAAGTCACCACCAAGCAGATAGTCTGACTAAACAGCCAATGATAAAGTATAACCAAAGAAAAGATAAGCACCTACCTAAGACAAAGCAACAAGAAAACTGATATATATGTGAGATGCTCACTTGGTTAGTACTTCATGTAAATCAATGACTATCTGATACACATATAAGCAATTTGACAATAAATATTGATGAAGTCAATGTTTATAAAATAGAAATGATAATTAAGTCACTTCTTCAATAAATGATGAAATGATGTGGCATTCAATGTAACAAATCAATACTTCATTTAATTAATTCTTTTAACCACCATTTAATTTCTTATATTGAAAACATTAGCTTCACTAATGTTGTTAGGGCTAATGATGATGGCAGCAATAGGTTAGCTAGGTTAGTCTCTAAGTTAGGGTTAATAGTTAGGGTTTGATTCAAGAAAATGAAAGTCATTGTGATCAAGTTCACTTCAAAGCAAAAGGTATTAAGATCCATTCCTTAGGGTTAATAGAGTCAATAGTGAAGGACACAAGAGCTAAAGGATGCAAAAGAAAAATGGCTAAGGACTAGAGGGAGAATCTTTGAGGTGTTGCTAAAGCAAGGCCTCAAATTCAACACCCTAGGGGAGAGAGGCTCACCTTGGTTTAGGAGAAATAGGCCTCGGTGCTCTCTCTTCCTTCCTTAAATCAATGGAGATCACGGCTAGCTGAGGATGAAGCATAAAACCAAGATAGGAAGGTTTGATGAAGCAAAGTGTTGCTATAGCAAGGCTCTACCAGCAAACCCCAGATAAATCAACCCAAAGTGTAGAAAACCTAGGCTTTAAGGCGTCTCCCTTTTCTCAACTTATAGATAGTACAACTAGCAAAAATGAAGAGAAAATGAGAGTGTAGCTATGGCTAGGGTCTCTTCTTCTTCAATCAATGGCTGGAAAATTCTCTTAATGGGGACATGAGACAAGGACCTACTTATGTGCATGTCACCTAGGGTTTATTTGGCAAAATTATAAACATATGCAAGAAATAAGACTACAAACATTCATTCAAGAATTTTTGTAGAAAAATACTTACATATCACCAATAAAGAGCATTGAAAACCCTAGTTGTAACACCTTCCATTAAGAGAAATGCCAAATTATGCCAAGAAAATCCTCCTTAAACAAGTCTGCATCACTAAATCAACCAATAACCCAAGAGAGGGTGAAAATTTCAGACCTCACTAATTAGTGAGTGAGTTGTGATGATAAAATGAAGGTGAAAATCCTTCATTTATACAGTACCATGACATAAGTTTACACTTTAGGTCATGAAAAAGGCCGACAAGGCCAAAATACTAAAATCATATTGTTTTACATTAAAATATCAAATCAAAACCCTAATCGAGATTGAAAGAGACAACAAGCCCCTCCAAGGGAGACGTTAGCCCCTTTCAGGGAAAATGGGGAATCCTGAAGAAAAACGTTAGCCGTCCTTGGGCTTCTCCAACCTGCCACACGTGCCAATACTACCCAGTTTGCCTCCCAAGATGCCCATAATGTTGGATGATTTCAGGGTCATGATGGGTGATGTCCTAGGCCTTCCAAGTCCAATGTTCCATTGAAAGAGGGCCAATCCCCCTAGGTCAAGCTCTACCAAAGTGCCGCTGGTGGAACATCCTCCTCTTCTCCGATGCAAAGCCCCTGATCCATATCTGTCCTATCTTTTCCCCCTGATGGGGTATCAACATCCATCTGATGGGCTCTTCAGCCCCATGGAGGTCTGAACTGATCATCTCCCCATATGTACTATTCCAAATGCTACCTATCCATCAGGCATGGTCCTACACATCAAAAGCTACGCCCTTCATGGTGTCATCAGTCACAGGGATCATAGAAATGTCAATCACATCTCATCATCAATTTTATTAAACATTTGCATAAAATCCCTAATACAACAGTCAAAAGCTCAAAGATATTACACAAACCTGCAATACAAGTCTGAAGAAAAGGATAGGGAGTCCTATTGGGCTAGTGTCCACTAGAAAAGGAAAGTTCCTGGAAGAGACCTCATCCAAACCATGTATGTGGGTGATTTGGTCAAGGGATGTCCAAGCAGGTGGGTGCAACGAGGGTAGAGGATGAAAAAGTCTTTACCTGTGGGTGCCTTTGTATAAGGTGAGTTGTACCTATCCTAGAAGCAATCTTTCCAAGCCCATCCATGCCTTTTATTCTTTACTGTTTTGTTCCTTTATTTATTTATTTTTTTCTGTCAGGATCAAATCAGTGGACACTGCCTTGGTGTGGTGACTAGTGGTGACAGCATTACCCACAAGTACTTTCATAGAAATGAGAATGTTGGCTCGTGATGAGACCCCCTTTACCTTGTCCATGCAACCAAGAATCACTACCCTTGCGTGGTAACCAACTAGTGGTAATGTCATTCTGCTAGGTACCCATGCACCTAATAGGATGGCTCATGACGAGACCCCCTATCCTCTTACTAGGTCTTATTTTATTATATTTTTGGGTCACTTTTATTTCTTACTGAGAAGCCTTTTATTGCTTTCTCGGGGATCCCTGGCAAAAACATATCGAGGTTTATTCTTAGGATTTTATCTTTTACTAGATTTCTTTTACCTTCTGGGACTTTAGCCCCTTCTTCCCATGAGATAAGGTGCAATCCTAAAAATAGGTCAACCCAGTTCTTAGATAGGTGGAATGGGATCGGTGGGAGGGAAACAAGATGAAAAAGTGGTGCTATGATGGGAGAGGATGATGGATTTTCAAAAAACCCCTCCCAGTGGAAAACCAAAACCTACAGACACAAGCTTTCTAAGGCACCCTAGCAATCCCCCCAAACATGGTCAAATGGGAAAGTGTAAGATCCAAGCAGTAGTTAGAAATAAAAGGAATCAGATGCAGAACATTCAAGGGTTTTTATGATCAAAGTGACACATGCCATGATACTTGAACTAATTACCTCATGGAGCAAGAACCAACTCTGACACAGGACCAAGCCGATGGTGATGGATGATGTTGCTGTTGACAAGATAAAGGTGTTGGAAGAAAGAAAAGGTGGGCCCTCCAAGGCCATGCTAAAGTCAATCCTGCTCTTGGTACTCCATGTCTAGAAGTTTTGGGCCTCGAGACGATCTCCTAGTTATCCCTAAAAGTAGGGGATAACAAGAACAAGAGATGTGGAAAGGGGGAAGAGTAAACAAGGATGTACAAAGAGGAAAACTATCTACAAGCTACAGTTTGGGGAGTTTAGGAGAAAAATATTTTAACGTATTTCCCACTACCAAGCAATGTATGTACTATGCCTTTCATACCCTTCAATAAGTAAGGATTGTACCCAAGAACGTTTTCATTCAAATAAGGACCAATCCAAAGTGGTTCAAATTTGGTATGCAAGGATGGTTTTTTCCCCTTCATTTTATTGGATAATAAAAAGGAAGGACCTGGAAATTTCTCTAGTGGGTGTAGCCCACATGGGTGAACCACACATATCAGTGTCTCTATTGTATTGTGCATATTATGTGTTTTATTTCTACATTTGTCTTATTTTATTGCTCCACGATCCTGTTTTTCTAGCAACTGGTATCAAAACAAAATGTAACTCATACGAAAATAGGGTTCCTGATTCAAGTGGGAGAAATGGTGGAAGATGGAAATTTAAGGGTCAATAAATTTAATGGACAAAACTACTAGTTATGGAAGATGCATATGGAATTTTATTTATATCAGAAGGATCTATTCCTACCATTGGGAAGAATAGAAAATAAGTCGATGGCCATGAAGGACAAAGAATGGGAGGTTCTTGACAGAAAGGTACTAGGAGCAATATGGCTAAGCCTGGCAGTGTCGGTAGCTTTCAATATTTCAAAGGAAAAGACAACAAAGGAACTGATGGACGCATTGGCTAAATTGTATGAAAAACCCTCAATGTCTAATAAGGTATTTCTAAGGAAGAAATTATTTACTATGAAGATGTCAGAAGGTGTGTTTGTTGCAGATCATTTAAATGAATTTAATACGATTACTAATCAGATAAGTTCTGTAAAAGTGGGCTTTGATGATGAGGTCGGGGATCTTATAATCAAGCCAAGTCATTTACAGAAAGTTTTAATGGCTTGGTCATGACTGTAAGTAACTCTATCTCTTGTTCAAACACTCTAAAATTTAATGATGTTGTTGGTTTTATCCTTAGTGAGGAAATGTGATGCAAAAGCACTAGTGATACATCAGGTAATGCATTGACTGTGGAGAACAAGGGAAGACAAAATGATAGAGCAAAGGTCACAGGGAACCGTGGGAATTCGAGGAAGGGAAGATCCAAATCCAGACTGAGAAAGATAAAGTGATGGAATTGTGGGAAGAAAGGACATCTGAAGAAAGACTGCAAAGATCCAAAGAAACAAAGAGATGGACAACAAAAGAAAAATCAGGAAGCCAATGTAACAGGTGATGTGTTACAAGATGTTTTGATTCTTTCTATAGATAATATTTCTGAGTCTTGGGTAGTATATTCAGGGGATTCATTTCATGCCACACAACATAGGAAACATTTTCAATATTATGTTCAAGGTGATTTTGGACAGGTTCATTTGGGTGATGATGCACCATGCAAAATTGTTGGAATGGGTAAGGTACAAATAAATAAAGAGAATGGAAACCAATGGTTGTTGAAAGAGGTAAGACATGTTCCATATTTATGGAAAAATATGATTTCAATAGGGCAGTTGGAAAGTGAAGGCTGTATATCTATATTTACAGATTAGGCGTGGAAGGTCACCAAAGGATCATTGGTGATAAAAAAAGGAGAGAAGGTAGGTACATTGTATTTATGTACTAATAATATTGACTCTTCTATCTCTTTAGTTTCTACAAGAGTGGATACAACACTGCAGCATCATAGGCTTGGACACATGAGTGAGAAGGGGATGAAAATACTTCACAAAATAACGTGTTGTCATATTTCAAACAAATTGATTTGGATTTCTGAGAGCATTGTGTTTTTGAAAAACATAAGAGAGTCATATTTGTCAAAGTCCGAAAATAAAAGAAAAGTGAAAGATTAGAGCATGTGCATATAGATGTATGGGGACCAACTCAGGTATCATCTCCTGGTGTCTCTCATTATTATTTACATTTATTAATGATGCAAGTAGAAAAAAATGGGTTTATTGCATTCGAAACAAATATGATGTTTTTGACCATTTTAAGAAATGGAAATATTTGGTTGAGAATGAGACAGGAAAAAGGTTGAAGTGTCTCAGATCAGAGAATGAAGGTGAATATTGAAACAAGGAGTTTGATGATTAATGTCCATACCATGGGATTCATAGAGAGAAAACAGTTCTAGGAAAATCACAATAAAATGGTGTGTCAAAAAGGATAAACATGACAATCATGGAGCGTGCAAGGAGTATGAGATTTCATGTTGGGTTCCCCTTATAGTTCTAGGAAGATGTTGTAGATACTTTTGTTTACTCAATAAAAAGACGATCTTCAATCTCTTAGGATGGTGGAATTCCAAAGGAGGCATGGACAGGAAAAAAGGTAAATTACTCTTTTTTGAAGATTTTCGGTTGTGAAGCATTTGTCCGTATTGATAAATAAAGTAGAACAAAGCTTGAGATAAAATCCAAGAAGTGTATCTTTATTCAATACAGTGTTAATGATTTTGGATATCGCTTATGGGATTATGAAAATAAAAAAATAATTAGGATTACAGATGTCATATTCAATGATAAAGTCATGTACAAAGATCAGTTGCAGGGAAAGAAACAGGAAAAAGAAAAACCAGAATACACAGTGCTTGATGAGATCACTGAAAAAGAAATTCCAAAGGTACCAAAAAATCAAAATATAAAACAACAAGAGAAATAGGTACATCAAACTCTTGCAAGTGTTGATAGAAGATCTACCAGGTTAAGTAGACCCCCTGAACAATACTCTCCTTCATTGTATTATTTATTGTTAACTGATTATGGAGAAACAAAAGGTTATGAAGAGGCAATGCAAGTAGAAACTAAAAAGAAGTTGGAGAAAGGTATGAAAGAGGAATTGTACTCCTTGGTAAATAACCAAAATTCAGACTTGGTTCAATTGCTTGCAGGAAAAAGATCATTGCAAAATAAATGGGTTTATAGGTTGAACGAAGAAGATGGAGAAAAAAAGAGGTACAAGGCTAGACTTGATGTAAAGGAGTGTGCACAAAATAAAGGTATATATTTTGATGAAATATTTTCTCCTGTTGTTAAAATGACTTCAATTAGGACT
>CBVK0101434653.1:0-10125 GCA_900067695.1 Picea abies
TGCAGTAAGTGCTTCGGTCGTAATCACTTCCCCCCAAGAACATCAACCTCGTATTGACCCTTCACCTTCTTCACCAGTAAGGTCTTCTTCACCTTCTTCACCTTTTATCTTAAGTGAGGTGATATATAATCTCAACCATTGATCACTTTGGAGATTAGGCTTAGGGAATAACTCAACATTATAAAAGAAAGGATAGGGTGAAGGAGGAAGACACATCATACACAACACAATCGATTGATTCACATCAAGAAGAAAAAGAGAAGGGAATTTTCCTCAGGTTGAAGGAGAAGAGAGAACAATTCAATAGCCGCAAGTATCAGTCTTTCTGTAGCCGCGACAAATCAGAGTCACGGGTATTGGTGGTTTTGCAGCCACATGTATTGGAATTTTTGTAGCCACAACAGATCGGAGCCACAGGTATTGGCGGTTATGTAGCAGCAAGTATTGGCAGTTATGTAGCCGCATGTATTGGTAGTTTAGTAGCCGCAGTAGATCGAAGCCACAAGTAATTGTGGTTGTGTAGTCATAGGTATTGGTAGTTCGGAAACTATAGGTATTGGTCATTCTAGAGCCACAAGTGTTGTCTATAGTTCTCTATGTTTCTTAGTGGGTCATTTTCTGAGTAAGGGAGCTCTTGTAATTTTTTATATTTGTTAATGATAAGTTTATCTTTGAAAGCTAGAAAATCTTGTTGTGTATGTTTCATGTGAAATTTGTTTCAAGCTCCTTTTCTTCTGTTGTTTAAATTTTGTTAATAATTCCAACAATTATATTTTATTCCGTGAAATATTTAAGCAAGGAAATCAATGAGATATAATATATCTAGGAGGTTGGGATTAGGGAAATTTCGACATGGTATGTGGAGCATGTTGAAATTTTAACACCTTTCTATTTCAGATTTTTCATTTGTCTAAAAATATTAAGATGATAATCTTTGGGCATGAACTTACCTTTCAACTTTGCTACCATTCTATCCCAACTTTTGATTCTTGTCTCACCTTTTTTTTTCCTCTCCGCTTTTACTCCATCCCACGAGAGCAATGCATGTCCTTTCCTTTCATTCTTGTAAGAACAAACTTTACCTTCTTCTCGTCTGCTACATTTTCATACTCAAAATACGTATCCATGGTGCTAATCGAGTCCATCAATTCATCAACATTCAAATTACCTTCATGCATTGGCACCTCCATCTTTGGTTTGGAGCTTATCCCTATAATAGCTCTGACCAATATTACTTCAACATCTTCTTCTTCAGGCTCTGCCTCTCCTTCTAGAGATTCCTCTTCTCTGTCTCTGACATCTCCTATGCCAACATCTCTTCTTTAGGTAGCTTCCATAGCTTCCAACCGTGCCTACATATTTCTCATTTCTTAAATCACTTTTGTGTTAGCAATAGGTCTTCCTCTTTGACCCACTCTTCCTCTTCCTCGATCCCTAAACACCATTTCTTGAAAAAGAAAGTTTTCTACGGGACCTTTAGGAATGTAATTTTCTAATGGTGAAAGAAACAACCTTCCCATTCAACTCTTCAACTGTCTATTTCTCAACTCTGCTAATATTTTTCTTTCTTTCTCTCTAATACCAAAAATGATGCCAACCGGATCAACTTTAAACATCCCCTACTCCTTTAAATATATTTCTTCAACCTCTAATGTCGTGAATTCATTTTTAGTTCTACATATTAAAGGCTTTCTATCAATAACACCAGATTATAACCACTCGAATTTTTATCACTTAACACTTCTGGTAACTGGCCACCGATCCACCAGACCACTGGGGAAATAAGAAACAACTTGTCACCATTCACCAAACCAACAAGTCCTGGGAGGAATAAACACTTATTCTTTGTGAAGGACTTAATGGTCAATCCAGTTGAATTGGAGCCCACTAAAGATAGTGATTCTGCCAAGTTTAGTCTATAATTTAGCCTATAAATCACAATTTATCCTCTACGTAAATCGATTCTTCTCTCGATTCGATTGATCAAACTAACTTGTGAACTCAATTGGTTCTTCTTGGATTTACCAAATTACTTAGTATTTCATCAAAACCTTGATTTTGACCAAAATCTGTGAGGGTTGCGCTTAGAGAATTTACCAATTTAGTGACAACAACTCCATGATTTTACAATCTAAGAGAAAAATGATAATCATACCTTAACACAACCCAATATGGAATTTATTTTGTTGAATAAGAATATATTTTCTCTCTGAGCTCTACTCTACACACACAATTTACTTCACTCTGCACTCTCTCTATTCTTCCCTTGTATATTATTGTTCTCCTCGAGGGTTTTATTTAGATTTCATACAATTATGGAGAGGAATTTATCGAATACCTAAAGGATGGATTCATATACTCGAAAATATCAACAGACTAAAACCTATCCCTAAATTACTCAACAATATACTAAATTAGCAAATTTGTTATAATTAGAAAATATAACTATTAGCAAATTAGAAAATTTGTTATAATTAGAAAATGTAATTATTATTAAATATAATACCACCTCTCACACCGGTGGAGAACCTCGGGCAGATGACAAAACCATTTGTCAAGGAAGTCTACGCTCGAGAGAAACTACCAGATTGGCAGAGGCTTTGGGATGATTGCATCCATGAAGAGGCTCAATAGAAGTCTAAAGCCAGTGGGAAAGGGGATGGATAGGAGAATCTAGCCTTGGTCACTCAGTCCAATAAGGAAAAAGGAAATGGCTCCAAGGGTAATAGTGAGGGGAAACCTCACAACCAGGTAAGTATAAAGACTTGAGTAAAAACAAGTGTTTCATTTGCCACAAGAATGAGCATTATGCATCTTAGTGCTCAGAGAAGAGGAAGGGGCAAGGGAAATCGCAAACGGTAGCAGCATCACCAGAAACTCAGGTGGATGAGTTGGCTATGAAGTTTGAGGAGTTCACACAAGGATTTCACCAACACAATCACTAGGAGTGCTTGGTACTTAGGCAATGGTGCATTGCGACACATGACACAATCACATGAGTTATTCAGCAGTTTGACAAAAAAGGACTCAGGTATCCATGTGGAGCTTGGTGATGATGCCAAGTAAGCAGAGAAGGGAGAGGGAACAATTTTGTTTCAACTTGAGTTGAGAGGTTTGTTTGAGGCCCGAGATGTGCTTTATGTACCAAGATTGAAGAATACTTTTCTCTCAGTCTCAGTGATGGAGGAAAGGGGTTTTTCAATCATGTTCCATGAAGGGTAAGTACTCATTTGTTCAAAGGGAGCTAGCCCTGACTCGGTAGTGAACATTGGTATTAGAGAGGAAAATTTATACAGGTTGAAGAGAAATCATATTCATATTGCTTTGGTACATATAGTGACAACCTGTGTGAGATATGGCACAAGAGGATGGGACACCTGCATTACAGAGCATTGCCAATTCTGAGGGAGATTTCCATTGGTCTCCTAGATTTCAGTTTTGAGCAGTAAGGCATGTGTAGAGGCTGTGCACTTGGAAATAATGCCAAGGATATGTTTCCAAGGAGAGATAATAGGTCCAAGGGGATCTTGGATCTTATGCATTCATATGTGTGTGGACCAGTGTCAATGGAAGAGGACAAGGAGTAGGAGGCTCCGAAGGGAGAACAACATTTAAAGACTTCCAGTGTGAGGAATCGCCCTTCAAGTGGGGAGGAGTTAGCCCCTTCCATTCCTGTTAGGAGACCCAAATGGTTCATGCAGACATTGAGGGATGCTCATGAGCATGTTGAGGCACCTAGGATCATATTCAAGGAGAGCAAGCCTCCGAGGAAGTTTCCAAACTTTGTGGCACTAATGAGTAGCATCATTGATTCTTATTCTTCCAGTGTTGATGAAGCAGTAGACCAGTAGGTTTGGAGGGATGCGATGGGGAAATATTATGTGTAGGACATTGTGCTAGGATTGGAGGGACAACCAATTCCAGGTGGCTCTTCCAAAAGTATGTTCCTCACTAAGAGGGAGTGTTGATGTTTGTAGCATCGTACATGTACTTTCGCACAGGTCTATGTGTCTAGACGTGGGGAAGTCATCTAAGGAAGCCATTTATCTTAGTAATTTACTTTAATTAAAGGAATTATTAAAGTAAAGTGTTTTTTTTATTAATGTGAGTTTAATTTAAGAAAATTCCTATTTTTTGGCATTAGTGAATTAAATGAATCTTAGTCGTTGATCTCAAGTGAGGTGAGATATAATCTCAATCGTTGATCACTTTGGAGATTAGGGTTAGGGTATAACTCAACATTATAAAAGAAAGGATAGGTTGAATGAGGAAGACACATCATACACAACACAATCACTTGATTCACGTCAAGAAGAGAAAGAGAAGGGAATTTTCCTCAATTCAAAGGAGAAGAGAGAACAATTCAGTAGCTTCATGTATCAGTCTTTCTGTAGCCGCAACAAATCAGAGTCACGGGTATTGGTGGTTCTATAACCACATGTATTGGAAGTTTTGTAGCCGCAGGTATTGGTGGTTATGTAGCAGCAGGTATTGGCGGTTATGTAGCCACATGTATTGGTAGTTCAGTAGCCGCAGCAGATTTAAGCCACAAGTATTGGTGGTTGTGTAGTTACAGGTATTGGTAGTTCGGAAACTATAGGTATTGTCTGTTCTAGAGCCACAATTGTTGTCTGTAGTTCTCTATGTTTCTTAGTGGGTCATTTTCCGAGTAAGGGAGCTCTTGTAAGTTTTGATATTTGTTAATGATAAGTTGATCTTTGAAGGATAGAAAATCTTGTTGTGTATGTTTCATGTGAAATTTGTTTCAAGTTCCTTTGCTTCCACTATTTAAATTCTATTAACAATTCCAACAATTATATTTTATTCAGTGAGCTATTTAAGCAAGGAAATCAATGAGAAATAATCTATCTAGGAGGTTGGAATTAGGGAAATTTCGACATGGTATGTGGAGCATGTTAAAATTTTAACACCTTTCTATTTCAGATTTTTCATTTGTCTAAAAATATTAAGTTGATAATCACTGGGCATGAACTTACCTTTCAACTTTGCTACCATATTGTCCTAGCTTTTGATTCTTGTCTCACCTTAGTTTTTCCTCTCAGCTTGTACTCCATCCCACGAGAGCAATGCATGTCCTTTCATTCTTGTCACAACAAACTTTACCTTCTTCTCGTTTGCTACATTTTCATACTCGAAATACTTATCCATGGTTCTAATCGAGTCCATCAATTCGTCAACATTCAAATTACCTTCATGCATTGACACCTCCATCTTTGGTTTGGATCTTATTCCCATTATAGCTTTGACCAATATTACTTCAACATCTTCTTCTTTAGGCTATGCCTCTCCTTCTAGAGGTTCCTCTTCTCTGTCTCTGACATCTCCTATATCAACGCCTCTTCTTTGGGTAGCTTCCATAGCTTCCAACCGTGCCTAGATATTTCTCATTTCTTAAATCACTTATGTGTTAGCAATGAATATTCCTATTTGACCAACTCTTCCTCTTCTTCGGGCCCTAAACACCATTTATTGACAAAGAAAGTTTTCTACGGGACCTTTAGGAATGTAATTTGCTAATGTTGAAAGAAACGACCTTCCCATTCAACTCTTCAACTGTCTATTTCTCAACTCTACTAAGATTTTTCTTGCTTTCGCTATGATAGCAAAAATGATGCCAACCGAATCAACTTTAAACACCCCCTTCTCCTTTAAATATCTTTCTTCACCCTCTATTGTCGCGAATTCATTTTTAGTTCTGCATATTAAAGGCTTTCTGTCAATTAACACCAGATTATAACCACTCAAATTTCCATCACTTAACACTTCTGGCAACTAGCCACCGGTCCACCAGACCACTGGGGAAATAAGAAACAGCTTGTCACCATTCACCAGACCACCAGGTCCTTGGGGGAATAAACACTTATTCTTTTTGAAGGACTTAATGGTCAATCCAGTTGAATTGGAGCCCACTAAAGATAGTGATTCCGCCAAGTTTATTCTATAATTTAGCCTGTAAATCACAATTTATCCTCTATGTAAACCAATTCTTCTCTCGATTCGATTGATCAAACTAACTTGTGAACTCAACTAGTTCTTCTTGGATTTACCAAATTACTTAGTATTTCATCAAAACCTTGATTTTGACAAAAACCTGTGAGGGTTGCGCTCAGAGAATTTACCCATTTAGTGACAACAACTCCATGGTTTTACAATCTGAGAGAAAAATGATAATCATACCTTCACACAACAGAATATGGAATTTATTTTACTGAATAAGAATATATTTTCTCTCTGAGCTCTACTCTACACACACAATTTACTTCACTATGCACTCTCCCTATTCTACCATTTTGTATTATTTTTCTCCTCGAGGGTTTTATTTAGATTTCATACAATTATGGAGAGGAATTAATCAAATCCCTAAATGATGGATTTGTATCCTCGAAAATATCAACCGACTAAAACATATCCCTAAATTACTCAACAATATGCTAAATTAGCAAATCTGTTACATTAGATAGAAAAACATTCTTTCCTCATAAATACATTTCTAGAACTATGACAAACTTAGGAAAATAATCAAGATTACAAAATTCTATAACATAGAGGAAACTAATTTCCTCTAATAAATTCATGAGACCTTTTAAAGGTCAATTACCGAGTTAATTTCAAAACAGACCTTCTAAAGGTCAATTACTAAGTTGACTTCGAAAGATGCTCTTGCATCACCATCATTAAAAATCTAAACACATAGACCATAATGTTCAGCAAAAATCAATATAATCGTATCTATTCAAGTGATGATCAATAACAATTTTGGAATTTGATGGAAAAAATGCATCATGAAACATTTTGACCATCAAATATAGTTAAAAAAATTATTACACATATTTTGAACATGTACCAAAAAAAAACTTGTACACCATTGATATTAATAAAACGTACCTTACATAACGCTAAACACTAAATAAAATGTAACTTACATAACACTAAACACTAACGTGTATACCAATATTATACTAAGCACTTATCACTTATTCTTTCATTTAAAAAATAAAAGAATCCTTTAAATTGGTGATTTTTCCATAAACAATATATATATGTATGATTTTCCCTTTATTATCTACTTGGCATTGGATACTCAATGCTAGCTACACAACCATTATATTCAATGATAAAGGTACTCATTAGCAAGATATAACAACTAAATAATTTAGACCATGAAAAAGTGTAGCTATGCATATTATGTTCAATTGACATAAACATTACTTGAAGTGATCACCAATGTATTTTTAGGTGTAGCACTATCTTCCTTTTTGGCATTTAAATGTCAATCAATTTATGAATAAAAAAGTGTACATTAAACATATTTTTATTAATGATTAATTTTAGTGACGTTTATTTTTCATTTCTATTCATTAAAATAATTATTAATACATTTTTTTTATTGAATAAAAAAGTGTACATTAAACATATTTTTATATTTTTATTAATGATAAATTTTAGTGACATTTATTTTTCATTTCTATTCATTAAAATAATTATTAATTAATTTTTTTTATAATATGCAATGATACAAACACTAATACAATTTTTTTGGTATCATATACATTGATATTTGCTAATGTCATATTGATTGGCATTGACATTTGCATATCGAAATGTGGTACAGCTGAGATAAGTTTCCATTCAATGTATCGTATTAATAAAAGGTTTAAGATATTTTTATAAATGGATTTTTTAAATGTGTGTCACAAAACATAATATTTTAACGTTTATATTTTTATATTTATAAATAGAGATTTATGTTATATTCAATATAAAAATTTCAAATAATTAAAAATGATTTAGTTAGTGGATAAGAGTATATTTGTTGAAAATTTTTAGATTATTTTATAATTAGAAATATGCAATGTGAGGGTAAGATTTAATGAGAGAGGTATATTCTTTATCGTGTTTGAAGATGTAATGTCATAATCCTCTTTTATGTCATTTTTTGTTTGTTAATCATTAAAACATATGAGTAACACAGATTAGTATCTATATCTAAATTTCAGTCAAAAACAATCAAAAAGTAGAATGTTTAACCAATGTCATTAAAAAATTGATAGCTCATTAGAGATAGTCATTAACCACAAGTTAAATGGTTGGGCTAGTAAAATAACAAATGGTCAAAACAATACTATATATATATATATATAGGAAGATAGCAAACGGTCGAATAGTCTTAGCTGAGCACATGAGTAACAAGGATTAGTATCTATACTTAAATTTAGGCAAAAAAAAACAAAAATTAAAACGTTTAATCAATGTCGTCAAAAAATTGATAACTCACTATTGATAGTCATCAACCACGAGTTAAGTGGTTGGGTTAGTAAAATAGCAAATAATCAAAACAATAATATATATATATATATATATATATATATATATATATATATATATATATATATATATATATATATATATAGGAAGATAGCAAATATTTCGTAGTAGAACACTGTATTTATAATAATAATTAATAATTTATTTTTTAAGGTCATTGCCAAGCCAACACATCAAATTGGTGTATGAGACCCCCATGTTTGTGGGACAAGGGACCCTTCTCCGCTCAACGATTTGATTGGTAAAATCTACGAAAATATACATACCCTACCCTCCTCTAGATTTGAACCTGTGACCTCTTAAGAAGAAACACATGTTCTTAACCATTATACTTTGTACATCAATCTACTTCTCAATACCAATACTAACTGAGTTAGAAAAAATAAGACTATAATGGTAACTATAAAAATTGAAATATATATATAATATGGTGGCTATAGAAGTTGAATCCTTTTTATATATAAAGGATATGAGTTGAAATTAAAAAAAAAAAAGACGTTTGGAATATTATATCGCTTCATCGACGAGACGAGAATACCGAAAGACGTTCAAAGCCAAATTCGATGATATGACTCATGAGTGGAGTCGTATCTCTTCACGTGATGGTCGGCAAAAAAATTAAAAATGTTCAAACAGGCGTTGAGCATTAACATTAAAGTAAAGATCCAAATTCGTATCTCTTCACGTGATGGTCGGCAAGAAAAGTAAAAATGTCGGAAAACGCGTTGAACATTAACATTAAAGTAAAGATCCAGATGCATGAAGTTATTATTGACTAACATATTTTCTTAAGATTTTTCACAAGCAACCTTTTATCAAGTTGTATCCATCATTAATGAAAATTCCATTTAGACTTTCTATAATTTTCGATGATGGTGGTATTTTTGGGTTACTTAACAGGATTTGATTATTCAATGGAGTTTTTCAATTTTCATGGCTTTTATGCATTTACATTGGATGGAATTAAATCCTTCATCTCTTTCACCTAGATACACATTAAATTCTGAAGGCTAAAATTCTCACGAAATTACACTTTATAGGATTTGATGTTTGCAGTTATAATTATTCTATACCCCAAATACCAAGACCACCTAGTATCTACTAGACATTTAACACTTCCAAATGGCAATGCCATTGCCATTTCCTTATCCACCTATTCCTTACTATTGGACTATTATTGCAATCATTCAATCTTGAAATGTTAATGAATGGTCCTTGGTTATGATTGGGTATTCAATCCGTAATAGTTTGTGATTCACAAAAAATTAAATATTAATTTTTTTTTCAGTTTATAACAAGGCTGAAATTTGGTATTACATTTAAAAGTCAATCTAAAGTTGGGTTCTAAGCAACTTTAGTGCTTGTTCCACTTATTATTAGTCCTTATTGTGCAAAGATTCTAGTTTTCCATTTGTGGTCAAATAACATTGATTTATGATTTGGTCTATGAAATTTTGTAACATTTTATAGTATTTTGGAAAAAAAATTATTAAATAAAATATTTTAAAAATTTGATCATATTATTTTATGATTGATTAAAATTATGGATTCGACAATGTAGTCCTAGTTTGCAAGGTAATTGTTGAACTCAAAAAATAAATAAAAATCGAAGAACGCTAGATCTTAAGTGATTAAGTGATATAAAATGGTGGCTAACTTTATTAATTGGTAATCATTTCACATTAATTGGTACAACTATCCCAAAAATTCCATGTAACTTGAACAAAATTGGTCTAGCCAATTTTATTAATTGATAGAAGATATGCATTACATTACTAT